>JAODAL010044249.1:0-33063 GCA_025379985.1 Phyllomedusa bahiana
GTTCCCAGGCCAGGGGCCCCAACTTCTAGGGGCAAACCCCAAAACAAGTACAGGCTGTATAATAGCCAGTATAGGGAAACCTAGAAAAGGAAGGTGCATGGGAGGAAAAACGGGGCACTAGCAAAATGGGGGGGGAACCAGGGGGGGACCAGACTAGGCACAGGTGGGGCTCATCAGGGCGGGACCGGTAAGCACGGGATAAGGGTCAGGGGGGACCCCTGAGCTAGGCCAAAGGGTGCTCTGGGCGGGACCATGAGCAGGCCAAACGGGGCTCTGGGCTGGGACCATGAGCTAGGCCAAAAGGGGCTCTGGGTGGACCATGAGTAGGCCAAACGGGCTCTGGGCTGGACCATGAGCTAGGCCAACGGGTGCTCTGGGCGGCATGAGCTAGGCCAAACGGTGTCTGGGCTGGGGCCATGAGCTAGGCCAAACGGTGCTCTGGGCGACCATGAGCTAGGCCAAACGGGTGCTCTGGGCTTGACCCTGAGCTAGGGGCCCAAAAGGGTGCTCTGGGCTGGACCATGAGCTAGGCCAAAGGGTGCTCTGGCTGGACCCATGAGGCTAGGGCCAAACGGCGCTCTGGGCTGGACCATTGAGCATCGGCAAAACGGCGCTCTGGGCTGGGACCATTGAGCTAGGCCAAAACGGACGCTCTGGACTGGACCATTGAGCTAGGCCAAACGGACGCTCTGGACTGGACCCATGAGCTAGGCCAAACGGACGCTCTGGGCTGGACCATGAGCTAGGCCCAAGGACGGGACGTCTGGGCTGGACCGTGAGCTAGGCCAACGGACGCTCTGGGCTGGACCATGAGCTAGGCTAACTGACGCTCTGGCTGGACCCTGAGCTGGCCACCAAACGGACACCTCTGGGCGTACATGAGCTCAGCGGACAGGGATACTGCACTCTGGGCATTCATGAGCAGCGGACAGGGATGGTGGACAATCTGGGCGTACCCATAAGCCAGCGGACAGGGGATACTGACACTCTGTGGGTACCATGAGCCAGCGGACAGGGATACTGACTCTACTGGTGCGCACCAAGAGCCAGTGGACAGGGAGGGGATACTGACACTCGGGCGTATACCATGAGCCAGTGGACAGGGGAGACTGACACTCTGGTGCGTACCATGAAGCCAGTGGACAGGGATACTGACATTGGGCGTACCTAGGCAGCGGACAGGATACTGACCACTCTAGGCGTACCATGAGCCAGCGGACAGGGATACTGACACTCTGGGCGTACATGAGCAGCGGACAGGGATGGTGACACTCTGGACGTCCCTGAGCCAGGGACAGGGATACTGACACTCTGGGCGTACATGAGCCAGCGGACAGGGATACTGACACTTGGGCGTCCCATGAGCTCAGCAGGACAGTGATTACTGACATCTGGGCGATACCATGACCAGGCGGACAGGGATACTGACCACTCTGGGCGTACATGTCCAGCGGGACAGGGATACTGACATCTGGGGTACCATGAGCCTGCGGACAGGTATACAGACACTCTGGGCGTACATGAGCCAGCGGACAGGGATACTGACCTCTGGGCGTTTACCATGAGCAGCGGAACAGGGATACTGACACTCTGGGCGTACCATAGCCAGCGGGACAGGGATATGACACTTGGGGTACCAGAGCCAGCGGACAGGGGATTACTGACACTCTGGGCGTACCATGAGCCAGCCAGGCAATGGGTGCATGACGCTCTGGGCGAGACCATGAGCCAGCCGGCAATGGGGTGAGGACGCTCTGGGCGAACCAGGGGCCAGCCAGGGCAACGGGTGCAGACGCTCTGGGCGAACATGAGCAGGACAAGTTGCAAGGGTGCAGACGCTCTGGGCGACCATGAGCCAGCCCCGGCAACGGGTGCTGACGCTCTGGGCAAACCATGAGCAGCCAGGCCACGGGGTACAGACGCTCTGAGCGAAGACCATGAGCCAGCATCAGGAATGGGTTTGCAGAGTCTGGTGCGAACATGAGACAGCAGGCCACCGGGTGCAGGACGCTCTGGGCGAAACATGAGCCAGCAGGCTGCGGGTGCAACGCTATGGCGAACCATGAGCCAGCAGGCAACGGGTGCAGACGCTCTGAGCGAAACATGAGCCAGCAGCAAACGGGTGCAGACGCTCTGGGCGAAGCATGAGCCAGCAGCAACGGCGTGCAGAAGCTCTGGGCGAAACCATGGAGCAGCAGGGCAAACGGGTGCAGACGCTCTGGGCGGAAACCAGGAGCCAGCAGGCCAATGGGTGCAGACACTCTGGGGCGAACATGGCCAGCAGGCAACGGGTGCAGACGCTCTGGGCGACATGAGCCAGCTCGGGTGCAGAATCTCTGGGCGAAACCATGAGCTGGGACAGACAGACACTCTAGACGAGGGCAGGGTCACCGCGGCGGAATCCATGGTCAGTTCATACTGTAACAATGCAGCGCTGACAGTTGTAAGCCGAGGTGCCAACCGCAGACATCCAGGTGTGGATCCTCTGTTATCACACCAGGCGAGCTGGTAGCTGGAGGACCACGCCAGGGAGCGGAGTCTAAGGGGCCCCTGGTCTTCACCAGAGCCCGCCGAAAAGCGCGATGGAGTTGGCTGCGGGACCCCCAGGTCGCTACCCCTGACGTGGCTACCTGTGGTGACAGTCGAGGTGCAGGACAGGAATCCAGGTAGTGGTATACGGGAACACAGGAACATGTACAGCAAGATACAGGAGGGATAAACGTACACATAGCAGCACAGGATACGGCAGGAACTGGATGGGTACCACAGCAGGTACAGACCAGGGAACACGGCAGAATACATCAGGAACAGGAGAGCAGATACAGGACAGGAACACGACAGGATACAGCAGACACCGGAGACAACAGACAGATGGCCAGGAGCTCAGATGGGAAGCAGCAACTGGACCAGCAACTCAGGGGTTAAAGTCTCCAACAGCAGACCTGAGATGCTGGCAGGAGCTCAAGATGGAAAGCAGCTGGACACTGCAACAGACTGCAACAGACTGCAGCGAATGCATGAGTTGAAATTGAGGGAACACTTGGCGAAAAAAGGCCACACCGATCCAGGGCCTCCAACCTCTGTCACACCCTCTATCTCCACCTCCTCTGCCATTTTTAAGACCAAGGGTTCCTCAGCTGCCCATGTCTCTCAGCGTCATGAGCAAGGATCAGCCTCCGCTTCAGCCTCCACCGTCGCCCGAGTACCACCAGCACCACCAGAGACATAGCCTACCCCTTCTCCTTCCACCAGTTTGACCCGCACGCCGTACAGCGGCCAGTCTAGCAGCCAGTCTTCTGTCTACCAGGTTTGGGAGCAGAAGAAACACTTTAACCCAAACCATCCCAAAGCCAAACGCCTGAATGGACAGGTATAGTCAATGTCCAGTTCAACTAAAATGGTGGTTCAAAGACTCCTTTTTCCAGCACTTTTTAAACTGTGGGTCATGCAGATTTAAGGGTCATGCTGCGGTACAGGACAGGGATAGTCAATGTCCAGTTCAACTAAAATGGTGGTTTAAAGACTCCTTTTTCCGGCACTTTTTAATCTGTGGGTCAGACAGGTTTAAGAGTCATGCTGTGGTCCAGGACAGGCTTAGTCAATGCCCAGCTCAACTAAAATGGTGGTTCAAAGACTCCTTTTTCTGGCACTTTTTAATCTGTGGATCAGACAGGTTTAAGGGTCATGCTGAGTTACATGACAGGGATAGTCAATGTCCAGTTCAAGTAAAATGATGGTTCAAATAATACTGCCTTCTGGCACTTTTTAATTTGTGGGTCATGCAGGTTTAAGGTTCATGCTGTGGTACAGGACAGGGATAGTGAAAAGTCTGTCAGTTTTTTTCTGTGACTCTTGTTGCCTAATTGTCTTGCCTAAGATGTAGCACATATCCAGTTTACTGTTGTGGATGTTAATTCTAGCTTCTCCACCCCTGTTTGGATTTAAGAATGAAGCTATTGTTCCTCTCCCATAGACTTTAATGGTCATCGGCGATAATCTGTTATCGACTATCGGCATGATAATTGACTATATTGACTATCGATCCGATAACGATAATTGACACAATCGCTCATCACTAATACCAAACCTTTTCAAAGTTTCAAACATGAAAGACCAATTAAGGCGGTCAAAAGCCTTCTCGGCATCTAAACTTAAAAGCAATGTTGAAACCCATTTTCTATTGATGATATCTATCAAATTGATAGTCCGTCTCGTGTTATCTCCGCCTTGCCTACATGGGATGAAGCCCACTTGGTCTTTATGTATCAACCAGGAAGCCATTGCGAAAGTCTGGTGGCCAAGATTTTCGTGATAATCTTCAGATCCGGATTTAATAAAGCAATTGGTCTCTAACTAGTGCACTCCGTTGTGTCTCCCCCTGGCTTGGGTAAAAGCGTAATGTAAGAGTGTAGCATGGAATCTGGGATTTGGGGAAAAATGCAAAGTATAAATTCCATTAAAATATTGGAGTAAAAAAAAACTAAAAATCTCCTCCTCCATGATGGGCACCCAAGCTCTACCGCTCCCGGGTCAAATTGATAAGTTAAAGAATAAAAAAAATTTTGCAAAATAATCCTTTCCCAAAGTATAGTGGGGAATTATTTGGAAAAATTATAATTTAAAATGGGGGGAATTTCTCAAAAATTCGGTTCGGCCCATTTTTTCCCAAATTTTCGACAAATTGTTTGGGTTTCCAAAATTACTTTGGGCACGAATCACTTTAAAAAAAAAAACAGCTATTTCCAGGTTTTGCCCAACCCTGCGGGGTGCTTTTAAAACGTTTTTTGTCCAAATGCTTAAATGGGGGCATGGGAGCTTGGTTTGGTCTTCATAAAATGTTGTTTTTTAGTATGACACGCATATGACTGCCCCCGCTTTAGAATCGTTTTCCTATAAAATCCCTGGGCACTTAAGGGGGCAAAAACTGCCCAAAAAAATGAAGGGGGAAGTAAACCTGAAAATGCCCAATGGCGGGAAAAAGCTGGAAAAAAAAAAAATGGGGAGTTTCAGGGGGGCAACTTTTAGTGACAGATTTGGGGAAAGGTGACGGCGGCACCCACGCAGAAATGAGGAAAAACAGTGGCACAATGACTTTCGGGAATTTGGCAAAAAAAAGTCCCAGGCCCAGAGTGGAAAGGGGGACACAGTGGGAGGTCACGGTGGCAGCTTGGCCCCCCCCCCTTGGGGTTCAGGCATTTGGCACAATACAAATTTTTGGAGTAAAAAAAAAGGGTAGGCCAAAGAGTGGTACAATGACACAGTGGGGGGGCAGGGAAAGGAGAAAACAGCACACCCATAAGGTCGAAGTGGCAAAATTTGAACAGGGGGTGGGCCCGGGAAGCAGCCACATCAGCAGCATGAGGTCAGAAGGGGGGCCACAATGACAAATTCGGGAGGTGGCAAAAAACAGGGTAGGCCACGTGGGAGGGCACGGCAGGGGCCACGGCAGCACCCAGGGGGTCGAAGTGGAAAATTTAACACAGTGTGGAGGGCTCGACAGGAGTCACAGCAGCAGCATGGGGTCAAGAGTGGCACAATGACATTTTTTGCAGGGGGCCCAAAATTTAGTATTAGGCCACAGAGCGGCACAAGGGACTGAGAGCGGGGGGTCACGGGGGGCAGAAAGCAGGGGGTCGGGGCTTTTGGCACAATGACGAGGTGGGGTGAGACAGGAGCAACACCCATGGGTCAGAGAGGGGCACAAGCCCTTTCCCTGGAGGGGGGCCCAAAACAGTACCGGGCCCCGGCAGAGTGGAAACAAGGACACGTGTGGGGGGCCGGGCAGAAACCCACTTTCAGCGCATGGGGTCAGACAGTGGAAACAATGCCCAAATTAGGGGAGGTGGAAAAAAAACAGGGGGTGGGCCCAAACCAGTGGGGGAGGGCACGGCAGCCCAGGCAGCAGCTTTGAGGTCAGACAGTGGCACAATGACACATGTGGAGGGCACGACGGGAGCACAGCAGCAGCATGGGGTCAGAGAGGGCAAAAATGACATTCTGCAGGTGGAAAAATAGTATTGGGCCCAAGAGCGGCACAATAAAACTGAGAGCGGAGGTCACGGCGCAGCAGCATGGGGTTTCAGGCAGGGGCCAAAATGACAGAGAGTGGTTGTGATGACAGGAGCAACAGCATGGGGTTAGGGGGGCAAAATTAAACATTCTGGGGGGGGCAAAACATCCCGGGCCCCGGGGGGCCGGAAAATTTAGTGGCCCCCAAAAATGACCTGGGGGTGGATTTTGGGGGGGGGAAAACCACCCCAAAACGGGGGGCGGGAAGCAAGAAAGGGGGGCACAGGGGGGCCCAAAAAGGGGACGGGAGTTTTAAAAGGTTGGGTAAAAATTTACCAGCCCCTTTTGGGGTAAAAGGAACGGGGTTTTTGGGGAAGAGGGGGAAAAACCCCCTATGCCGAGGGGGGTTGTTGGCCCCCCCCCCCAAAGGCCCCCGGGGTTTTGGCCCCCTTTTTGAATATTGGGTTCCCCCCCCCCCGGGGGGTTGGGTTTTGGGCCCCCCCCCCCCCCCCAACCCCCTGACCCCCCTATGGCCCCCCCCCCCCCCATTGTGGGTGGAAATCCCCGGGCCCCCCCCGGGGGACCCCCCCCCCCGGGCCATGACACCCCCCCCCCTTTGCCCCCAAAGGTCCAGCCCCGTTAAACCATTTCCCCCCCCCCTTGGCCCCCCCCCAAGGGGTTTCCCCCCCCCCCCCCCTCCTTTTGGGGTAAGGTTTTAACCCCCCCGGATTGGGCCCCCCCCCCCCCCTCCCCCCCCAACTGAACCGCCCCCCCCGCTCGATGCCACACTACGGCCCGGGGGCCAGGACGCTTCTCCACTGAAAACTCGGCAAGTTGGGGCCACACATCCATTTTGGCTGCCCTTTAGTCCAGCGGATCTTCTAACTGGGGGGGCGGGTTTTGTTTTCCCAAGTAGGCCAAAACCCTGTTGGTTCGGGGAATGCCCATGCCCGGTTTGCTGCTGTGGTGACTCCCCCTCCCCCACTGGGCGGGTAAAGGGGAAGGGCTGCTCTTAGTGACCCCCAGACTTAGGTTACTGCTGATGGAGCTGGTACTGCTCCTCCCCCCCCACCTGCCCCCGGCAGCCGGGCAGTAGTCCCGTGAGCGCTGATAAACCCCCCGGTCGGGACCTGTCAGAGGAGGGACGATCCCGCACATGGGCAGGGGCCAAAGTTTAAACGGGGGGATTTCCCTATAGTTTTTGGGTTTTTGTCTTCCCTCTCAATGGGGGGGAAAAAGGGCCCCCTTTTTGGGGGGGTTAGCGAGGGCCCAAATTTGGGTGGAGCCAAAGCCCATCCCTCTGCCGGATGCTACAAATTGGCTGTCACTAGCCAGGCAAATAAGCTTTCCTGGGGGGACATCGGGCAAGTGACCCCGAGGGGCTCCCTGCCTCCATTTCCCTGTATACGCCAGGTGTTTTGGGAGTATCTGCCTCGTTTCCTCATCTCCATCCACCCCCTTCCCGTTTGCTCCTTCTCCCCTCTCTTGTCACCGGGGTTAAAAAATCCCTCTTTCACCAGCCCAAGGCTTTGTTTCCAATGTCCCCCTTCCCCCCTTCCTCCATTTCGTCCCCCCCGGGAAACTCATGTGGCCAAAGATGTAGTCCCCCAAAATCCCCAGTCCCCTGCCCAGACAATTTTTCAGAAATTTTTCCGGACATGAAGCATTTGGAATAAACGTTATTCATCCCTTTATCCTGGGGGACTGAAAAAATAACTTTGGCCTCCTCGAAGGGCCTAAACAAACGGAAAGGTGTCACCAGGAGCTGCCCGGGCTGACATCAAAGTTACACGGGGGGATACTTCGGTCGGGCCTGGATCATAAAAATCGTTAATGGCCTTTCTCTGTTCATACAGTCGGTCCAACATGTGCGGGCGGGAATTTCCGGGCGGGGGGAAAACATGGGGCCTATCAAGGTTTTTGGGGGGGGGGCCGTTCTCCCGCTGCAACTCAAGGAGGGTGTTCCGGGCTTTGTACAAATAAAATAAAGTGCACACAGTTTCCGGCCCCATTTTCAGAATTTTTTTAAAAGGGTCGGGGGAAACTGGGGAACCTTTTTCCCAACCAAATTGAACAGGGTGGGGCCATGCAGGGCGCATGGCCCCTTCCCCCTGGTTTGCAGGCGGACCCCAGTTCCTCCCATTGTCCTTTCCCCAGGGTTCCGATTTGCATTTGGCGCGGAAAAGCCACACATCGTTTTCTTGCTGCAAAAACGCGGAGCATTCCCCCCTGTTTTAATTCGTTCGCCGAGGAAGCTAGGTGTAGAACTGCGTACCCCGCTTTTCCCCTACACATGGGGTTTATGAGGGGGGCAGTACTTGTGGAGGCTGAGATGGTGGTGGTGGGGGGGAAGGAGGGGGAAAAGGGGGGAAAAAAAGAAATTGGGGGGGGGCAAAAAAAAAAAAAAGGAAAAAAAAAAAAAAAAAAAAAAAGGAAAAAAAAGAAAAAAAAAAAAAAAGGGGAAAAAAAAAAAAAAAAAAAAAAAAAAAAAAAAAACAAACCGTGGAGGGGGAAAGCGGCGTCTCCTGCCCCAAGGG
Organism: Phyllomedusa bahiana; assembly: GCA_025379985.1. Classification (NCBI taxonomy): domain Eukaryota; kingdom Metazoa; phylum Chordata; class Amphibia; order Anura; family Hylidae; genus Phyllomedusa; species Phyllomedusa bahiana. The sequence continues at coordinate 8,547 of JAODAL010044249.1, forward strand.
TTGTTGGTGTGCCTGGGCAGGAAGAAATTTTCACCCATTGGGGAAAGGGGGACATGTACCCCCCTTGACCGTAGTTACGCTCCAGCCCGTCGCGCTGCCATGTCCCTTGGAACAAACCGATAAGCTAAAGGGACTCCCCCACTTTCTGTTTCCATATTTATAAAAGTGTTTGGAAACTCCCTTTTTGGAAAAAAAAATTACGGTTTGGGGAACTCCCATCTGGGCTCGGCACAACCCAAATTAGTTCTCTGATGGTGAAGAGTCCCCTTTTGGGAAAGGGAGGGACTGCAGTACCAACAATTGGACGGGGAGCACGGTCAGCTGCTGCACCTTGGGATGGTTGGGACGCATACTGTTGTTCTTTACAATCGCCTCCCCTGAACGACTGGGGGGCGCCATGGTAGCGGGGAGCAGGACTTTGGGGACCGGGAGAGGATGTCAAAGAAAACAGCGGGCCTTCTGCAAGGTGGTGGGGGCCCTTGACTGGCTAAAAGGGGATGCGTCCCACTGGGCCGGCTGCTGCTGCAGGGGGCGGAGGGACCACCAAATCTGAGCACGTTTCCCCCGGGGCCCCGGGGTAAACCGCTGGCTTTTGTGTTGACGGGGGCCCCGTTGTGCCAACGTTAGCTCCCTGGCCCGTTCACTTTTCTCCCCACAGATTCAACATATACCCATTTTCGGCTCCTCCGGTGTCTTCCAAAGAATTGCCACCCGCCGATAGCGATTTTACCCCCAAAAGCTCCGAAATGAGGGGACTATCCCGCCGTTTCCTCGCGGGAGCCCCTGTGCCGCTACTTTTTGGGCCCTTTGGCAAAGGGGGTTTTTCTACCCCGGGGCCCGCTTGGCTCCCACCTAAACCACTGCCTACCCTGCTGACCCCCGGCCACACAACCCACTTTGCTGGCTGCGCCCTCCCCTGACCGCAAGCTGACGCCCCCCTTCCCTGACGAGGATGAACCCCTTGTTTTAAACCCGGCTCCCAATGGGGGTTCGGCTACATCATCATCTTTTTATTTTTAAAAACGTCATTACTGCCCCTCATCCCCGGTCTTTGGTAGCCGAGGCTGACCCCTCCCCCACATGACCCCCATGCCACTTCCACACCCAAATTTTGGGCCGCCTATGCAAGAAGCGGGGGAAATATTGGCCCCATTTCTTGCTCCCAAAGTAGTTTGTGACTGGCCCCTCCTAAAAATTGTTCACCTCGCTATTTTGGGGCGCTGACCCCAGACCACAAAAGTAGTTCCCGGGCTTGGGGGGAAGGGGATGGGACAGGGGGGGGGGCTGAGGACAGGTAGGGCCCCTGACCCGCCCCCGGGCCATGCCAACTAAGTTTTTTGGGGTCTGAGGGTTTCCCCACCGACTCTTGGCTGGGGTTGCCCAGATGTCATTGGGGGGAAGAGGAGGGAATATTAAACCAATCAAGAACCCTTGGGTTGCGAACCAAAACACGGGGCCCTAATGACAGGGGGCCTTTTTGGCCTCACGAGTGACCCTGCTGCGACGTCCCCCCCGCTGTGCTGCGACCTGGGCCCCTTTAGAAATGTTTTTGCCCCTGCCACTCGCGGTTTTCCCGAGGGCCCGCCACCCTCTGTCTGGGAAAACTGGGTTTTTTCTAAAATTTTACAAAAAATGTTTGATGAAGCCTTAACCCGTAAAATGATAAAATTACACCCTGTTTTTTTACTCCAAATGGAAAACCCAAATAACAAGTTGGGGAACCCTTGGATAAAAATTGCGCTCCACAAATGGGCCCGGAAAAATTTTTTCTTTTATGTGTCTTTTTCAAAACACTTGTGGTTTTACTAAAAGAAAAAAACAAAACAGGGTTTAAATTTTTCCCTTTGTTGTGGAAAATTTTGTCACAGAAAAATGTATATAATTTGGTGTTTTAAAAAAACGGTTTATTTTGTCAGCACAGCGCAAAACCCAAAGCTTAATTAAACCCCCTTTGGGTTAAATTGGGGCAATAAATTGAGCCACCACAGAAATAGTAGCTTTTTTAGGTGTTTTCAAAAGGTGGGATTTTTTACGGGCCCCAAAAACAAGAGATTAAATTGTAATTAACCCTTTTCTTGTGAATTAGGCCCAAAAAAAAAAAAAAAAATATTTTATTTTTTTTGGGGTTGAAAAAAACGGTTTATTTTTGTCAGCACAGCAGCAAAACAACGCTTTTAAAAAACCCCTGGATTTTAAATTGCGCAATAGGGAAATTTACCACCCCAAACAAATACTTTGTAGGTGGGGTTTCAATGGCCCTATTTTCTACGCCAAAACAAAAAAGAGATAAAATTGTAATTTAACCTTTGCTTTTTGAATTAGGCCCACCAAAAAAAAAAATATATATTTGGCGGGTTTAAAAAGAGGTTTTTTTTTGTTTGCACAGCAGCAAAAAAAGCTTAATTAACCCCCGGATGTAAAATTTCGCAATAGAATTGAAACCCCCACAAACTAGTAGCTTTGTAGCGTTTTTTCAATGGTGTAAATTTTTACGCCCCACAACAAGAGATTTAAAAAATAATTTTAACCCTTTTTTTGTGAAAATTTGGCTACCAAAAAAAATATATAAAATTTGGCGTTGGGGAAAAAAACGGTTTTATTTTTTTCACACAGCAGCAAAAAAAACCTTAATTTTAAAAACCCGGATGTAAATTGCGCAATAGAATTGAGCCCCCCAAACTAGTAGCTTTTGTAGCGTGTTACAATGGTGTATTTTTTTACGCCAACAACAAGAGAAAAAAATTTTAATTAACCTTTGCTTGTGAATTAGGCTACCCAAAAAAAAAAAATTTTATTTGGGTTGCAAAAGACGGTTTTTTTTTGTCCACAGCACAAAAAAACGCTTAATTTTAAACCCCCGGATTTTAAATTGCGCAATAAATTGAGCCACCCCCAAAATAGTAGCTTTTGTAGCGTGTTACAATGGTGTATTTTTAACCCCCACACAACAAGAGGGTAAAATTTTAATTAACCTTTTCTTGTGAATTAGGCTACCAAAAAAAAATATATATTTTTTGGCGTTGAAAAAGGGCGGGTTTTTTTTTGTCAGCACAGCAAACAAAACAACGCTTAATTAACCCCTGGATGTAAATTGCGCAATAGAATTGAAACCCCCACAAATAGTACTTTTTACGTGTTACAAAGGGGTATTTTTTTACGAAAACAACAAGAATAAAAATTTTTAATTAACCTTTGCTTGTAATTAGGCTACCAAAAAAAATATATATAAATTTGGGGTTGAAAAAAGGGCGGTTTATTTTTTTTCAGCACAGGGAGCAAAACAACCCCTTAATTTAAACCCCTGGATGTAAATTGCCCCAATTTGAAAAAAAGCCCCCACAAACTAGTGCTTTGTTGGGGTGTTACAATGGTGTATTTTTTAAAGCCACACAACAAAAGATAAAATTTTTAATTAACCTTTGCTTGTGAAATTTGGGGTACAAAAAAAAAATATATTAATTGGCGTTGAAAAAAACGGTTTTTTTTTTCAGCACAAACAGCCAAAAAAAACGCTTTTTTAACCCCCGGATTTTTAAATTGCGCAATGAATTTAGCCACCCAAACTAGTAGCTTTGTAGCGTGTTACAATGGCTTTTTTTCCCACGCCACACAAAAAGAGATAAAATTGTAAAATTTAAACCTTTTCTTGTGGAATTAGGCTACCAAAAAAAATATATATATTTGGGGGGTTTAAAAAAAAGGTTTTTTTTTGTCAGCACAGCAGCAAAAAAAACGCTTAATTAACCCCTGGATGTAAAAATTTCGCAATAGATTGAGGGCCCCCACAAAAAATTTTTAGCTTTTTAGCATGTTACAAGGGTGTATTTTCTACGCCACACAACAAGGGGATAAAAATTTTAAATTTAAACCCCTTTTCTTGTGAATTAGGTACCAAAAAAAAAATATATATTTTTGGGGTTGAAAAAAAACGGTTTATTTTTGTCAGCACGCAGCAAAACAAGCTTAAAATTAAAACCCCGGATGTAAATTTCGCAATAGAATTTTGGGGGACCACAAACCGTAGCCTTTTTTTAGCGTGTTACAAAGGGGTATTTTATACGCCAAACAACAAGAGATAAAATTGTAAAATTTAAATTTTCTTTTGAATTTGGCTACCAAAAAAAAAAAAAAAAAAATATATTTGGCGTTTAAAAAAACGGGTTTTTTTTTGCAGCACCAGCACAAAAAAAACGCTTAATTAACCCCCGGATGTAAAAATTTCGCAATAGAATTGAGCCACCACAAACTGTAGCTTTTTGTGCGGGGTTCAAAGGTGTTTTTCTACCCACACAACAAAGATAAAAAATTTTAAATTTAAACCTTTTCTTGGGGAAATTTGGCTACCAAAAAAAAAAAATATAATTTTTGGGGTTGAAAAAGACGGTTTATTTTTGTCAGCACAGCAGCAAAACAAAAGCTTAATTTAAACCCCCGGATGTAAAATTTCGCAATAGAATTTAGCCCAAAACCCCAAAAATATAGCTTTTTTAGGGTTTACAATTTGGGGTAATTTTTTACCCACACAAAAAGAGATAAAATTGTAATTTAACCCTTTTTTGTGAAATTTGGCTTTTCCCAAAAAAAAAAATATATATTTGGCGTTTTAAAAAAACGGTTTTTTTTTGTCAGCAAAAGCAGGGAAAAAAAACGCTTAATTAACCCCCCCGGATGTAAATTGGCAATAGAATTGAGCCACCCAAAACTAGTACCCTTTTTAGCGTGTTACAATGGGGGTATTTTTTCGCCACACAACAAGAGATAAAATTGTAAATTTAAACCCTTTTCTTGTGAAATTTGGGTAACCCAAAAAAAAAATATATATTTGGCGTTGAAAAAGAAGGTTTATTTTTTTTCAGCACGCACAAACAAGCTTAATTACCCCCGGAGTAAATTGCGCAAAAGAATTTTAGCCACCACAAACTAGGGACTTTTTAGCGTGTTACAATGGGGTATTTTTTTTACCCACACAACAAGAGATAAATTGTAAAATTTAAACCTTTTTTTCTTGTGAATTTGGCTACCAAAAAAAAAAAAATATTATTTGGCGTTTAAAAAAGGGCGGTTTAAAATTTTTTTCAGCACAGCAGCAAAAAAACGTTAATTAACCCCCGGATGTAAAAAGCGCAAAAGAATTGAGCCACCAAAATATTTGCTTTGTACGTGTTACAATGGTTGTTTTTCTACGCCCCACAAAAAAGAGATAAAATTGTAATTAACCCTTTGGGTTTTGAATTTTGGTTTCCAAAAAAAATATAAATATTTGGCGTTTAAAAAGACGGTTTATTTTTGTCAGCCCCAGGGCAAAAAAACGCTTAATTAACCCCGGGGTGTAAAAATTTCCCCAATAGGGAAATTTACCACCCCCCAAACTAGTAAACTTTTTTACGGTTTCAAAGGTGTATTTTCTACGCCACCAACAAGAGATAAAATTTTTAATTAAACCTTTTCTTGTGGGAAATTAAAGGGTACCAAAAAAAAAAAATATAAATTTGGCGTTTAAAAAAACTGTTTATTTTGCAGCACACCAGCAAAAAAACGCTTTAAATTTAACCCCCGGATGTAAATTCGCAATAGAATTTGGGCCCCCACAAACTAGTAGCTTTGTAGGTATTTTCAATGGCGTATTTTTCGCCACCAACAAGGATTAAAAATTTTTTAATTAACCTTTGCTTGTGAATTACTACCCAAAAAAAAAAATAATATTTGGCGTTTTTAAAAAAACGGTTTATTTTTGTCAGCACGCACAAAACAAAGCTTTTAAATTTAACCCCCCGGGTGTAAATTTCGCAAAAAGAATTGAGCCACCCCCAAATATAGGGTTTTTAGGTGTTCCCAAAAGGTGGGATTTTCTTCGCCCCACAACAAGAGGAAAAAAAATTGTAATTACCTTTGCTTGTGAATTGGCTACAAAAAAAAAAATTTTTATTTGGGGTTGAAAAAACGGTTTTTTTTTTGTCAGCACACCAGCCCAAAACAACCCCTTAATTAAAACCCCTTTGGGTGAAATTTGGCAATAGAATTTTTAGCCCCCACAAACTAGTTTGCTTTTTTTAGCGTGTTACAATGGCGAAATTTTCTTTCGCCCAACAACAAGAGAAAAAAATTTTAATTAACCCTTTTCTTGTGAATTTGGTACCCAAAAAATTTTATTATTTTTGGGGTTGAAAAAGGAAAGGTTTTTTTTTGGGCACACCCCCAGCAAAACAACGCTTAATTAACCCCCGGATGTAAATTGGGGCAATAGAATTGAGCCCCCCAAATTGTAGTTTTGTAGCGTATTCAATGGCGTATTTTCTACGCAACACAACAAGAGATAAAATTGTAAATTTAAACCCTTTTCTTGTGAATTAGGCTAACCCAAAAAAAAAATTATATATTTTGGCCCTTTAAAAAAACGGTTTATTTTTGTCAAACCCCAGCAGCAAAAAACGCTTAATTAAAAATCCTGGATGTAATTGCGCAATAGGGAAATTTAAACCACCACAAACTAGTAGCTTTTAGCGTATTCAATTTGGGGTTTTTTTTCCCACGCAAAACAACAAGAGATAAAAAAATTTTTAATTTTAAACCCTTTTTTTGTGAAAATTTGGCTACCAAAAAAAATTTTATATATTTGGGGGTTGAAAAAAAACGGGTTTTTTTTTTGTCAGCACAGCAGCAAAACAAAAGGGTTAATTAACCCCCATGTAAATTGCGCAAATTTGAATTGACCACCAAAAAACTTGTAGCTTTTTTAGCGTGTTTTTAATGGGGTATTTCTACGCCAACAAACAAGAATAAAATTTTTAATTAACCTTTTGCCTTTTGAATTAGGGTTTCCCAAAAAAAAAAATTTTATTTGGCGTTTTAAAAAAAACGGTTTATTTTTTTCAGCACACCACAAAACAAGCTTTTAAATTTAAACCCTTATGTAAATTGGGCAATTTAAATTTAGCCCCCCAAAAATAGTAGCTTTGTAGCTTGGGTTTCAATGGGTTTTTTTCTACGCCCCACAACAAGAGATAAAATTGGGAATTTTAAACCCTTTTCTTGTGAATTAGGTACCAAAAAAATATATATATTTTGGGGTTGAAAAAAACGGTTTAAAAATTTTTTTCAGCCCAGCAGCAAAACAACGCTTAATTTTAAACCCCGGGTGTAAATTCGCCCAAAAGAATTTTGCAGCCAAAAAAAAGAAGTGGGATTTGTATTGTAAAAAAGCGGTTTTCTTTTAAAAGAATACAAAAAGGAACTGGGTTTAAACCCCCCTTGGATATTGAAGTAAAATGCAGCTGAGTGGGGACCCCCACTTTGGGTTTTAGGGTCCAATACCCAAAAAAAACAAAATAAACATTCAGAAAACAGTCTCTAGACAAGGGTGAGACACCCCCCAAAAATGCTGTTTTTAAAAAACAGTTTTTTCAGAAAAACGCTATCACCCGCAGCAGCACCTTCCCCGTCAGTTTGTGGGGGAGGAGTGTGAGCTCCCACGGCGCGTCGGGGCTTATATTTCGGTGACGTCCCCAGAATCCCGCCGGTCTCTGATTGGCTTCACTCTGCACAAGTCATGCAGGGTATGCCCTTCCTTTTCCCCGAGTGCTTTGCCCATGTAACCCCCATTGCTCGCAGCCATTTTTTTCAATGAAAAAACCACTTCGTTCACCCAAGTACCCCAAAAATTCGACTTCTTTCCCAACCGAATTTTTTCCGAAAATTTTAAACGAATTCCACTTCGTTAGAAAACGATTCGCCCTTTTCTAATTAAAAATGGTCAGAAAAAAAAAAGAGTGGGAAAAAAACCCCGAGAGTCAGGGTCTAAGTGGGTACCCCCGCATTTTTCCCTTTAAAACAGAAAAGGGAGCTTTTCCCAAACCCTATACCCCCCTTAGCATTTTGGGCAATAAGGTTTTGGGGCTTTATTGGGTCTTTCATAAAAACCCTTGTCCTTTTAAAAAACAAGCAATTTCCCCATCCCATTTAACGCTATTGCTTGTGTTAAAACCCCCAAGAAAATAAAAAATTTTTCTCCAGATAGCTTTTCTAGGATCAAACCCCCCAAACAATCGTCCAGGCGTTTTTAAATGCTCTGCTTTAAATTTTGCCTTTTTTGGGGGGGTTTTTAAAAATTTTCTATTTTGCCAAAAAGGGAAAAATTAAAAATCTATCGTTCTCTAAATTTTAAAACACTTTAAAAGTAACTTTTATTATGTATAACCCTTTTTCCCCCCCAACCCCTATACACAAAATATTTAAAAACCCGACTTCTAACCTCATCATTTTAAATCTTTTTGCTTTGAAAAAAAAAGGAATAGCTCCTTTTTTTTTTTATCAAGTTGGTGGAGCACCCCCCTATTAAAAAGGGAAAGCCTTATATGTAAAGCAAATTACTAACTCCCGTAAGGGATCCCAAGCCTACTACTTGGGCAGTCGTCCCTAATCTCATGAACACAAAACAAATAAGGCCCCCTTGTGACACCCCTGCAGCAGGTGACACTTGTAGACACAGGTGAGAAATCACAATTTAAAACGTCATATCTGACCTCCGATCGGACCTCTAACCCCTGATGAAGCAAGGTTAGCTGTCGGGGAGGTCAGATATGACGTTTTAAATTGTGATTTCTCACCTGTGTCTACAAGTGTCACCTGCTGCAGGGGTGTCACAAGGGGGCCTTATTTGTTTTTAGTGTTCATGAGATTATGGACGACTGCCCAAGTAGTAGGCTTGGGATCCCTTACTGGAGCTAGTAATTTGCTGTACATATAAGGCTTTCCTGTTAATAGGTGGTACTCCACCAGACTTGATAATAGAAAAGGAGCTATTCCTTCTTTCAGAAGCAAAAGGAGTTAAATGATGAGGTTAGAAGTCAGGTTTTTAAATAGTGTGTATAGAGGTTAGGAGTTATACATAATAAAAGTTACGTTTTAGTGTTTTACAGATAGAGAACTGATAGAGTTTAAGTTTGCCTATGGCAAAATAGTAAATATAGTGATCAAAAGTCACTCTCTGTTCTCTTGCGAGATTCACAATTTTTTGGAGACATTTGGGAGTTTAGGTCCCTCTTAAGCTGTGTGCCAAGCGCAATACATTTTCCTCTGAGGACAGCCTTGTGGGCCTCCCTTAAGATAGCCGAGGAAGAAACCGACACAGTGTTAAGCTCAAAGAATTCCTTGGTATCCGAACCAAGTTTGCTCCTGTGGTCGGGTTTTTTAAGCAGCGACTCATTGAGTCGCCAATGGCAGCGTCATGTGGGAGTAAAAGCATTTTTAAGGATCAGACCGACCGGAGCGTGGTCTGATCAGGTGATTGAACCCATCCAGGAAGTCTCCATCAGTCTAAGGGTCTCTATATTTCCCAAAAAAAAATTGATGGTGGGCTGAATAAAAAAAGAAAGACTTTTCTGTAGGGTGGACAATCCGCCATAAATCAAACAGTTGAAAACTATGAATAAGTTTGCGGAACACACATGAGGCCTCACCCAACCCCGAACTCCCACCATGTTTGGTCAATTGGTGGCGGTCCATAGCCTCTGAAAAGGCCAAATTAAAATCGCCTCCTATAATAAGGGCGTGGAGAGTTGATCTACACAATTTTAGTAAAAGTCTTTTCAAACAAGATAGTGGCCCTTCATTGGGAGCATAAATATTACATAAAAAAATTGGTGAGCTATTAAAGGTGCCTTCTAGTATTAAAAATCTCCTCCCAGGATCTGCAAAGGACTTAAGGACTTGAATAGAACAGTGTCTGGAAAGCAGAATTGTCACCCCCACCCTCTTACACTTCTGAGATGCCAAGTATGCCTCTGGAAACAGGTGTCTAGCAAATTTAAAGTTACCCTCATTATTAAATTGGGTCTCTTGAAGAAAAATTACATCCACCAAGTTTTACTTAAACTCTGCGAGGAGAAGTTATCTTTACGTTACAGTTCAAGCCCTTGACATTCAGAGAAAGCAGCCTAACCATTGGGAAGCCTTCCAATGGACCAAAAGCAAATTACCCCTAGGCTTAATACTACAATGTAACTAAAAGACAACATATACAATAACTGCAGTCTGGCTGGCTGGTCCACATTCCAACTACACACAATAGGGAGGGGAACAGAAGACAAAAGACAAATAAGACGAACGAACAAAAAAAACATCTTTGGACCTTAACAGGGCTAAAATAACCCAAGAAAAGGAAGTAAAGATAATTACTGTATGAAAGAGAGAATTCACCCTCGGAATCGAGTTCCGATACAGCCTAACTCCTTAAGGGGGACTCTAGATATAACCAACACAAGAGGTCGCTCGAAACCCAACCGCAATAGTAACCTATAATATATAAAAACCTTATGATAAAGAGGGGCAATCTATTATTCTCAAATAACTAAGACATTAAGCATTTTTTCACTGCTAACATCATCACCCGACAGAGGTAATGGTAAAGGAAGACAAGTAATCATAGCAACCAGTCTGGTCCTCCTCAAGTGCCCGAGGGGGAATGTTGGCTCGAGGGAGACTTAGAAGAACGTGAAGGAGGAGATCTTTTCTTCTTGGAGCGGATAGTCTGCCACTCCGGCGGGCGAGCTGAAGGAAGGAGTTCCAAGTCCTAGTTCATGAGATCCGGAAGTGTCATATTCAGAGAAGAACAGAAGTTATGCAAGTCCCCGAATTGGCGAAGTACAACTGAGCGGTCGTCCTTAGTAGCTATCAATGCAAAAGGGAATCCCCAACGATAGGAGATGTACTGTTCTTTCAAAGTAGGGGTTTCAGGTGCTGTCTCATTTGAAGGGTCAGGGAATAGTTGAAGTTGAGTGCCCTTATATTCAACTGTGCGCATACCCCGAGCCATAGCCATGATCCTCTCCTTCAATTTGAAGTCGTGTACAGAGCAAATTAAATCTCTAGGTCGCGAGGTTAACCCTTTAAGCCCAAGAGCCCGATGAGCACAATCCAGCTTAATGTCACGTGAGGGTATCTCCCCCAAGATAGCGTTAAAGATTTCTACTAGCACTTGACGAACATCCTCATCCCCCTCTACCTTCAGCAAACCCCTGACTCGAATATTATTGCATCTTCTCCTATTGTCCAAAGCCTCCAAATGGCAGGTAGTATGCCTTAGCATTTTAGCCTGTGCTGTAACTGCATCCTGCACTTTGGCGACATGTCGTCTAGTTTGATCGTGCACATATTCCAAGGAATCCACCCTCTCTGCCATATGCCTGAGGTCCTGTCTGACTGCGGCGATTTCTGCCCTGCAGGCATCTTTAACTTCAGCGATCAAAACTCTGAAATCCTCTTTTGTTGGTAGTTGTTTAAGATATAGATGCCAGTCCGGAGTACTTAAGGCAACAGGAGCCGCAGGCTCGGAGTCTCCCTCTATAGAACCAGAAGGAGAGTCCCAATTATCTAATAGAACAGTATCGTCTTGAGATGCACGGTTCTCATTTATGGCAGAAGGTGAGGTCCAAGACGCACGTTTAGATGAGAAGTAAGGGCCTTTCCCCTTTGGGGTAGCATTGGAGCTCTGAGGCTTGGATGCCATGTTGCTGACACTGCTTTGAGAGGAAAGTAGTGATGAGTGATTACGTTGACTATCGTCATCGGGTCGATAGTCGATATCGGCAATTATCAATAAGATATCCGATAGTCGATAATAGATTATCGCCGATGACCATTAAAGTCTATGGGAGAGGAACAACACCTTCATTATTACACCCAAAGAGGGATGGAGAAGCTGGAATTAACATCCACAACAGTCAAATGGATACGTGCTACATCTTAGGAACACACTTAGGTTATAAAAGCCACAGAAAAAAAATCACAGACCATTCACTATCCCTGTCTTGCACCACAGCATGACCCTTAAACCTTCATGACCCACAAATTAAAAAGTGCCAGAGGGCAATATGATTTGAACCATCATTTTACTTGAACTGGACATTAAATATCCCTGTCCTGGAACGCAGCATGAGCCCCAAACCTGCATGGCCCCAGATTAAAAAGTGCCGGAAAAAGGAGTCTTTGAACCACCATTTTAGTTGAACTGGACATTAACTATATCTGTCCTGTACCGCAGTATGACCATTAAACCTGTCTGACCCACAGATTAAAAAGTGCTGGGAAAAGAAGTCTTTGAACCACCATTTTAGTTGAACTGGACATTGACTATACCTGTCCTGAACCGCAGTATGACCATTAAACCTGTCTGACGCCCAAATTAAAAAGTGACGGGGAAAAGGAGTCTTTCAACCACCATTTTAGTTGAACTGGACATTAATTATATCTGTCCTGTACCGCAGAATGACCATTAAACCTGTCTGACCCACAGATTAAAAAGTGCCGGAAATAGGAGTCTTTCAACCACCATTTTAGTTTCAATGGACATTCACTATACCTGTCCTGGGCCACAACATGAGCCCCAAACCTGCATGACCCCCACATTTAAAAAGTGCCGGAAAAAGGAGTCTTTCAACCACCATTTTAGTTTCACTGGACATAGACTATACCTGTCCTGGGCCACAGCATGACCCCTAACCCTGTTTGACCCACAGATCAAAAAGTGGCACTATGCTATTTTGTACAGTGACTGTCACTTAGTATATTTTTGGTAACTGACATTTGTTTACAGAATTTATTTAGGGAGATTTTATTTATAGTTTTACATTATTATCATTTTGCTTTTTTTTCAAGTGTGATAACATACAACATACACACCTCCCTGCAGTTTTTTAAGGTATTTTTTACACGTGTAGATTTTTTAATTCGTCCGCACACCCCATAAGTAATAAAAATGTCCTAATAATCCCCAAAACACTTCTTAGTTGAGAAGACATTTGCCCTCCTGGCTTCTGAGAGTGATTCAGCCAATCAATTCAATGGTTTCATTTTTCCTCCAAATCCTTCTTCAGTGATTAGGGACAGACTCCCCTGGCGATCAAATGATGCGACCCCATAGTGACTCCAGCCCCAGAAAATTTTAAGCCTCAAATTGTGCAATTTGTGCCCAGCCCTGGGGCCCTTTTTGACACTATTTAACCTCACAGAAATCACCTTTTTCAAAATCTGATTTTTTTAGAGAAATTTGAAGCTCTCCTGAATGCCCCTAATGGTGAGAGCTAGTGCTGCCGTCAGCCATCTGTTAACACGGAGGTCCAGCTGCCAGGGCCAGACCTACAGTGGGTGCGGTGAGAGACCAGGCTAGCGTCTGTCATCTATTAACACGGAGGTCCAGCTGCCAGGGCCAGACTTACAGTGGGTGCGGTGAGAGCCCAGGCTAGCGTCTGTCATCTATTAACACGCAGGTTCAGCTGCCAGGGCCAGACTTACAGTGGGTGCGGTGAGAGCCCAGGCTGGCGTCCGTCATCTATTTACACGGTAAAAATTCCCTTATGATGCAGCAACGAAAACAGTCGTGCTGAAGCAGAGTGCGGAAGTGTGAGTAGACCTCCAGCCTTCCTCAGTACACAGTCAAGACCTGGGTAGCGCTTGCCCCTCCGTATGAGTGCGGACCAATTGAGCTTCACTTGGAAATACTGGTGGTTAACGCTCCTGTTCCACCCAGTGCCCTTTTCTTGGCATTCTTTTTCTCATTTTACTCAACGTGCTGGAGGAAATTGTCTCTGTTCTTTGTTCTCTGTCCATGCTCCATACTCCATGTCCTCTGAATAACCTACATCTGGTCAAGTCTTCCTATACCTCTCTTGTACAATTCAGAGGAATTTTTTTACCAGCTATTTTGTACATGCAAGTTTTTTTAGTAGTTTAATTCTAGAAGACACATTTTTAAAATAGGATGAAATCCCACCATGTCTTTTTTTCTCTTTATTAAATGGTTTTCTCAATACAGGGAGTGATAGCTTTGTTATAGATCTTGCAAAAACAAGTCATTTTGCAATATGTGTCCATTAACAGTGTCATACCTATTCCTGATTTTGACAGCACCATCCCCCATGAGACTCTCTTGACAATTGTGACGTACAAATGTCTGTTAGAAACTACATTTTTTACAATAGGACCTGTAGTCTAGCTGCATTTCACAGCAAAATGCCCCCAAAAATTCAAAACATGACCCATGAGCCACTTTTGACAATTGTGAAGAACAAATGTCTGTTAGAAACAACATTTTTTTTTATAATAGGACCTGTATTATAGCTGCATGTCACAGAAAAATGCCCCCAAAAATTCAAAGCATTACCCTTGAGCCACTTTTGACAATTGTGAAGAACAAATGTCTGTTAGAATCAACATTTTTTTATAATAGGACCTGCAAGCTGCTTACATTACTACTGGGAGCATCAGGTGCATTGGAAGACATTCAGAAGTGGTGAGTGCCAACTTCCTTCTATGGTTTTGTTTATGCATAATTTCAACACGGCCTGGTTTCTCTGGGCATGTGATGCCACTAGAGGACCTTGGGGGAAAGAGCACTGCACCATCCCTGCGGTTTTGAAGAGCGTGCGCTGAGCCTGAGAGCCACCGTCACCCCCCAGAGACATCCACCCAGCTCACCCAGTGAGCTGTCACAGAGATATAGCAGCCTTGGCCGTGCTTACTAGTCCATGTGTCGGTGGTCAGATTGACTTTTCCTTCAAAAGATGCAGACAACGAGCTTTAAATTTTAGATGAAACGTGGCTGGCCAGGGCAGGGACGGCTTTTCTGGCAAAGAAATCCTGCTCGGCATCTGGTATTGGGGGCAGGCAAGGGCCATGACGTGGCGGAACCCATCTGGGTCCACCAGACGGAAAGGCAACATTTCCAAGGCCAAAAGCCTGGCAATGCCGACATTCAGGCTTTTGGCTTTGGGATGGTTTGGGTTAAAGTGTTTCTTCTGCTCCCAAACCTGGAAGACAGAATACTGGCTGCTAGACTGGCCGCTGTATGGCGTGCAGGTCATCAAACTGGCGGAAGGAGAAGGGGTAGGATGCGTCTCTGGTGGTGCTGGTGGTACTCGGCGACGGTGGAGGCTGAAGCGGAGGCTGATCCCTGATCATGACTCTGAGAGACATGGGCAGCTGAGGAACGCTTGGTGGTGGCGGAGAAGGAGGAGGTGATGACAGGGGGTGTGACAGTGGTTGGAGGCCCGGCGTCGGTCTGGCCTTTTTTGGCCAAGTGTTGCCTCCATTTCATCTCATGCATTCGCTGCATGTGACTATACATGTTGGTGGTGGTTAACCACTTAAGGTTCTTGCCTCTACTTATGCGTTTACGGCAAAGGCGGCATATGACATCACTGGGTGAATCAGAGGCTTGCTCAAAGAAGGGGCCCACTTAGAGGTTTTGGGCCCTTTTTTGAGGGCGTTTAAGCGAGGAGGGGGTTTGCGCTGACCGGGGCCTGGCCCGGAATCAAAACCCCGCGGACTTTTTCGCCCGCCCTCCCCCTTTTTTTTGTGGGGGGGAAACCCGGGTTTTGACACTACCCCATCGTCTTCCTCCTCGCCACTGTGAAGCGCCCCAAAAAATTCTGGGGAAAAGACCAGGGGGGATCCGCAATGTCGTCATCTTCCCTCATCAACAAAACAGGTGACTTTGGGTTTGTCCCGACTTTTTTGCATCCAGAAGCTTTCGGGCTACAAGGGAAGGGGGGACTGAGAAGGGGTTGCCGACCCGGCCCCGGGTTTTTTTTTTTTCCAAGACCGGGTTCCTTCACCTCCTCTGATGGCCTTTAGTAACTGGGCGTCCCAAACAGACTAAATCATCCCCCTTGAACTTTTAAAAATGCCCTTTCCCGACCCCCCAAAAAGGGATTTTGTCAACAAAGAGGGGCCTTTAGACAAGGATTATCCACAGTTGGGGGGTCAAAGAGTTTACATTTTGGGGGTTTCTTCTTGTTTGGGCGGAAGCTGAGGATGCTGATGAAGACATTTTGGGCCGTGACTGGGGAGGGCGAGGGGGTAAAAATTCAGATGCAGGGTTTCATTTTTCCACTGAAGGACAGAAATTGGGGACGTGTTCCCTTACTTTGATTTACAGGGCCTGACCCAGCGATGACAGGGCCCCAACGGTCCGCAAAATGACGATCCCTGGGATGGGGTGGTTTTCGCCAAGGCCCCCCCCCCCTGGGAAGGAGGGACCTTTTCCCCGTACCTCTACCCCCCATGTGCTACCCCCCTCTTTCTCGCCCACCACCTGCCTTTCGCTCCATGTTTTCCGAAATATAAAAATTTGAGAAGGTATTGGGAAAATTTTTTTTTAAAATCTCTTTTTGAAAACGGCAAATCACAGCTATTTTTCAAAACCCCCTTAATCAAAAAAAAAAATGCGGATTCAAAAATTTAAAAATGCAAGGTGTCTTCCCAAAAAATCTGGACTTTGGGGAAAAGGGCCAAAAAACACGTTTTTCCCCCGGGGTTTTTTTTTTGGGTAAAAATAAACGTTTTTTTTTTGCACCTTTTAAATTTACCTTGTTTAAAAAAGAATTCGTTTTTAAAAATTTACTAAATGGGGCGTCAATGAACATTTCTGGGGCGCAAAAATCAAAAAAACACTAACTGTTATGTTTTTATATAATAAACGGGATTTTTGCACCCTTTTAATTCACCTGTGGGAAATAAGAATTGCTTTTTTTAAAAATTTTCGTAGATGCTGCGTTTAAAAGAACATGCTGGGGCCAAAAGCAAAAAAAAAAAGAAAATGTTATTTTTTGTTAAAAAATAAAAAGGGATTTTTTGGGACCTTTCAATTCACCTGTTGGGGAAAAAAAGAATTGCTGGGTTTTAAGATTTTTCGTAGATGCTGCGTCAAAAGAAAAGTGCTGGGGCGTCAAAGTCAAAAAACACTAACTGTTATGTTTTTTATAAATAAACGGTATTTTTTGCACCCTTTTAATTCCCCGTGGTGAATATAAATTGCTGTTTTAAAATTTACGTAGAAGCGGGGGTCAATTTGAACATTTCTGGGGGGGCGCAAAATCAAAAACCCCGTAAAAATGTTGTTTTGAAATAAAAAAAACTGTATTTTTTGCACCTTTCAAAATTTACCTTGGTGAATATAAATTGCTTTTTTTAAAATTTAAATTTGATGCCGTCAAAGAACAGTGCTGTGTGAGCAAAAGTCAAAAAAAACTTTAAATGTTATTTTTTTGATATAATAAACGGTATTTTTGCACCTTTTAATTTTCCCCGTGGTTTAATAAAGAATTGCGTTTTAAGATTACGTAGTTTTCCCGCGGGCAATAACAGTTGGGGGGGTGCGCAAAAATCCCAAAAAAAACTTTAAATGTTTATTTTTTTGAATAATAAAAAGGTATTTTTTTGCACCTTTCAATTCACCTGTGGTGAATAAAAATTGCGGTTTTTTTGATTTACCCTAGATTCTGCGTCAATAACAGTGCGGGGGCGCAAAGACAAAAAAAACGTAACGTTTTGTTTAAAATAATAAAAAGGGAAATTTTTTTTTCACCTTTTAATTCACCTGTGTTTAAATAAAAAACGTTTTAAGATTTCCCTAGATGCCCCTTGCGGCAATGAACAGTGCTGGGTGCGCAAAAGTCAAAAAAAACGGAACGTTATTTTTTTGATAAATAAACGGTATTTTTGCACCTTTTAAATTTTACCTTGGTGAATATTTAAAATTCTGTTTTAAATTTTCGTAATGCCCCATCAAAGAACATTTCTGGGTGCGCAAAAAAAATCAAAAAACACGTAACTTTTATGTTTTCGTAAAATACACGGTTTTTTTTGGGGAACAAACAACCTTTTGGGGTTTACAACAAGATTTCTGGGTTTTTAAAATTTAAGTTGGGAAGGTGGAAAATACCAAAAGTCACAGGTGAAAAGGTAAAATTGAACCCCCTAACTGAAAGTATATTGATAAAAAAAGTGGAGTTTAATTTCAGCTAACAAAAACCTGCAATTTTTCTAGAAAAAATTTTAACCAATAAAGTTTTAGGCGCCCCAAAATCCCGGGAAAATTTCAAAAGCAAAATGTTTAAAAATAAAAAATATTTCCCCAAAAAAGTCTCCCCAATTTTTGGGAACTTTATCCCCTTTTTCTTTTATAGATAAAAGCTTGTCGGGGTTCACCCCCCGGGGGCCCCCCCCGCCCCAACCCCGCCGTGAAATTTTCAGCGGGAATGCTGCCCTTTTTAAAATTTTCTAGCTAAAAAACATAAAAAAATTTAAATCTCAAAACAAAATAAATTTTAAAGGACACAGCTAATTTGTAAGGGTTTTTCTGGAAAAAAATAACAAATTTTTCCCGAGCGGGTTTGGGCCCCAGGGAAGGCGCAGGTTCTATCCCTATAGACGGGTGAGAGACACTGAGGCTGAAACAGGGAAAAGCTTTTTCTAGTAATAAAAGGCAATTTTATTTTTCCCCCAATCGCAACCATACACACCCAGCATGACTCGCTCACAAAAATTCTCACCCTGCTCTATTCTGTAAACCCATTTGCTTGGGCCCCCAAAATTAAAAGGGAAGGGGGCGAAAAAGGGGCCGATCTTTTAAAAGATGAGGGCCCCGATTTTTTAAACCCTTAAAAAATCGTGATCTGGGAAAATTTTTATCACCATAAAAAACCCTTTCCGATTTCAACTTTGGCGATAAAAATCCCCCAACACTACCCTTGATCTTTTAACATGCTTTTTGACCCCCAAACCCCTTTTTTTTTTTTTCCCTCCAAAAAGGTCTTTAAAAATGGGTTAAACCACATGGGGGGTAAACGAGTTGACATTTGGGCCCCCTTCCCCTTTATTTGGACGGATCGATGATGCTGATGACGACATTTTTGGCGTAACTGGGAGGACAGGAGGGAAGAACTGCTGGGGTGCCGGGTTTCATTAACCAAAGAAGGGAAAAGATTGGCGACCCGTTCTTTTAAATGAGATTCCCCAAAGGGCCCCGACCCAGCGATGACAGGGCCGACGGTCCCCGGGAAACCAAAAATCCGCTGGCTTTCTTTGTATCCACCTGGAAGGAGCCCCTTCTCTCGTACCTCAACCTCCATTCCCTACCCCCCTCTTTGCTCGCTACCCAACCCCGCATTTCGCTTCCCTGTTCAAAAGATAAAAAAATTTTAGAGGGGGATGGGAAAAGTTTTGGGGAAAGTCTCCCTTTTTAAAAAAACGGCAAATCAAAAGGGTAATTCTCAAATCCCCAAAAAACAAAAAAAAAATTGGGTGATTCCCAAAATTTAAACCCAAGGGGGCTCCAAAACAAAAAATCTGGACTTTGGGGAAAAGGCAAAAAAACAACCTTACCTGAAATGTATCGGGTAATTTAAAAAAAATTTTTTGGGCCCCCTAAAACACCTTTGGGGACTTTCACAATTGCTGGATTCAAATTTTAACTGCAAGGTGGCTCTAACAACAAATCTGGACTGGGCAAATTTCAAAAAAGACGTTTTCTGAAATTTTTAAACCGGAAATAAAAGAAAAATTTTTTTTCACCCAAACAAAACACCTGGGTTTACTACACAAAATTCTTTTTCCAAAATTTTAACTGCAAGGTACCTCTATCAACAAAAACCCGGACTGGGCAAAAGTTTCAAAAAAAACGAAACGGGAAAAGTAAAACGGGTAATAAAAAGGGATTTTTTTTTACCTATCAACCTGTGGGGACTACCCCCAAATTGGGTGGGGTTTAAATTTTAAATGCAAAAGTGGCTCTATCAACAAATCTGGACTTTGGGAAAAGTTCAAAAAAAAAAAAAAGAAAACGGATAAAAAAAAAGGTATTTTTGGGACCTAACAAATTTACCTGTGGGGACACACAATTGTGGATTCCCAAAATTTTCCCGCAAGGGGTTTGGGTCTAACAAACAAAACTGGACTGGGGAAAAAATGCAAAAAACCCCGATCAAATTAAAACCCGGAAAATAAATGGGATTTTTTGGGAAACCAAAAACCTTTGGTGACTACACAATTGCTGGATTCAAATTTAACTGCCCAAAGTGGCTCTATTTAACAAATCTGGCTGGGGGAAAAAGGCAAAAAACACGTAACGAAATGTATACGGATAATAAAAGGTATTTTTCACCTATCAATTACCTGTGGTTACAAAAACAAATTGGGAGTATTTTAAGTTTAACCCCAAGGTACCCCCCTATAAACAAAAAGGGAAAAGGGCAAAATTAAAAAGAACACCTATCTAAAAAAGTAAACTGAAAAATCAAAGTGGGGAAATTTTTCACCTAACAAAAAGACCTGCAGTTTTAGAAAATTTAAAAAAAACCCTTTGTTTTTTTTTTTTTATATAAGTTCAGGGGCCCAATTTAACCAATAAAAATTTCAACAATAAACTGTTTTAAAAAAAAAGCTATTGCAATGCAATGTCTGCAATCAATATCCAGTATTCTTTAAAGGGGCTTGTCTGTGCGCCCGGGGGAAACCCCCCCCCCCCCCCCACACCCCCCCCGGACTTTCCCGCGGGAATGTCCATTAAAAAATCAGCCTAACAACCTAAAAATTTTCAAATCTCTGATCTAACGAGTTCAAAGGGTTCACACCCTAAAAGTAAGACGTCTGGGGGAACAAATAAATAATTTTCGCTGAGCTTTTTTTTCACAAAAGGCAGACACATGTCCCACTGTTTTTTTTTTTTTTTAAATGAGACACTGACACCCACTGATCATGAACAGGAAACGCTGTTCTATGAAAAAAACGGGGTTTCATGTGTTTTTTTCCACCCAACCAAAACCCTTTAACACTTTCCCTTTCCCATGACGCGCACAAAACCATCCACCCGCTCTTTTCTGTAAGCTGTTTGCTGGCCGCCAAAATAAACAGGAAGCGCCAAAAGGGCGCGATTTTAAAATAGATTATCACAGTTTGTTAACCCTAAATTATCGCTTTGTTTCCCAAAAAAAAATCCGATCAACGTAAATACCGGGGGCCGATTTCAATTTTGCCCGTTTAATAATCGCTCAACACTAAGGAAAGGGGAATTAAAAATTTGGGCCCCAAGAAATCCCAGTCCTGCGTCAGGCAAAGTTAAAGAGGAAGGCAGCTTCCTAGCTGGTATGGGGTTAATTGTAGGGGGAATAAATGGGGGGAACCCCTTTTTAAATATGCCCGGGCCCACTGACCCCCCCAAACGGGCCCCCTGCCTCCCCTGCTCCTAGGAGTATTGCCAAAGTTGCAACCTGCCCGGACTTTTTGACTTTTTTAGGCCCGGGGGCCCTTTTAAAACAGGGTGCGGCCAACTCCCCAAACCCCCCCAAATTGGGACGGTACCCCGTAGTGGGATTTGGGGGGTCACGGGAACGGGTATGGGAGCCGCCAAAAGAGGGAGCAGATCACAGGGAGAGCAGTCCTGGCCCCAAACGGGGCTGCACCCGGTGATATGGGGGCCATCGCACGCCCACCGGGACTCCTGAGAAGCGCCGGGGGGGTCGGGAGCCCACCCTTTTTGCAGGAAAATTGCTCCCGGATGATCCGGCAGGCCCCAAAAGGGAAATGCATTTAAATTTCGTCGCAGGCTCCAATTCCCCGATAAGCCCCCCGGGTAAAGCCCCCGGGGCCCTCCTCCACCTGCCCTCCGGGGCTTTTGGGGGGGGGCGCCGGGTCCCGCCGGGGCCGGGCAGATCCCTCTCTTCCCTGTTATGTCCCCGAAAAGGTCCCTTGTACAGGGGGGCCCCCCTATCACCGGGGGAGTCCTCACCCTATCCGTAGTCGAAATGCCCTTTTTTTTTTTCTGGCAGAGCCAGGAAAAAGTTCAGATTTCCCCTCTTTTTCTGCGGATGGGGCTCCCGGATCCCAGGTGGTTAAGCGGGAATCTTGTTCGGGGTTCGTACCTCAGGGCCCCGTTTTTTTCCCCCGGTTTTTTATTTTTGGAAATTCCCGGGGACAAAGGGTTTTCTGGCTAAAATACTGGGCCCGCAGTTAAAAAAAATGCGAGGACACCAGGGCTGTACATATCAAACCACAATGGCAAACCTAACAGGAGAGATCAAACATCTGGACTATAGCAACCTGTGGATCTGATGCAGCCCATAAAAAGGGGATATCAAAGGAAAAAGGGAGGACACTTTTTAATTTGGGCCCATATTCAAAGTGATTTTTTTTGCAAAGATCTTTTAAAAAAAGGGAAAACAATCCTTTAAAATTGGGGAAAAACTCCTTTTAAAATTTTTAAAAATACATTTCACTCTCACCATCCCCCAAATGAAAATGCTAGCGTAGCCTTTACAAGGGAAAATCCCGTTATAGACTATCAAATTTTGCAATTTCAGCTTTCCAAATAAATATCAGATAAATAACTTATGTTGTGTAAATTTCTCACAATTTATTATTATTTTTTTTTAAACTTATTGAAACCCATATCTGCTGCTGATTGACACTTTTCTACTTATTAGGGTATGTTCACATGTACTATATGTGCCGCAATATGCTGGGTGTTTAAGAAATTCGCGCTGGCCAGTGCACACTTCTAAAAGACTCTGTGACAGCTCCTATTGACTTTCACTTTCCTTGGAGCAAAAGAAAAAGAAGTGAGCCTTTTTTCTCCCGGCGCACAATTCGCGTCAGGGGAAACGGCAGGTAATCATAGCTCTCAGTGAGAGCTTTGAATTACCGTATTTGCGGTCCCTACTTTGGCCACATTGCAGCACAATTATGCCACAAAATGCAGACCGCAAATACTCCATGTGAACCTTACTGTTAATAAGTAGAAAACAGTCAATCAGTGAAGAATGGGCATGGGAAAGCAGCCGCTCATAAATATGATTAGTTCATCTCTTCTAGCACTGACTGTGTACTAAATAAATCAGAGCAAAAAGTTCTCAGAAACGCATATCCATTACAATGTGACACCCCACTGTAAACAGGTTGATTGCCACTACGTGATACTGCCCTAAGCGAACCTGACATTTTCTTTTTCACCACTTGGCTAAATCTGCCTAGCACTTACTGTGCTGATTGCATACCTCCCAAGCGTTCCAGAATCTGAAGTACTTTACCAGATTCCAGGGGCTGTTTTACAGTCTTGGGAAGTCAGAGGCATGTCCCGGTGATCCACGGAACATGCTCTAGATCTCCAGGATGGCGCTGTTTATTTATAACACGCCCTTTGGAAAATTTTGAAGGTAGGGAGGGGCGGGTTTTCCCCTGACCCACTAGTGGGGCATATAACCATGGGAAAGTCGGGGGAGGCTTTGCACATAGGCAACATGATGACATAATGCATCACGTCGCTTGTGCAAGACCCAGCGCGAGCACCGAGAGGATCCTGCCACTCATCAAGTAAAAGGTGGATTTTAAGTTTTAAATGTTTTACTTTTTTTACAAGGGTACCCCTTTCTAATTTTCCCCTCCCCTACCTACTTACCTATCTACCTACCTGGGGTCTTCACTGTTTTCCAAAAAGAAACCTTCCTGCCTACCTCCCCGGGGTTTTTGCCTGCCTACACCTACCCGTGGTCTTCCCTGCCTACCTGCCCAGTGTTTTGCCTGCCTATCTACCTATCTACCTGCCTACCTTGGAACTTTTTTTACTACCTGGGCTACCCTGTACCTCCCTTGGCCTTTCCCGTTTTAACTACTTGCGATTGTGTGCCTACATGCCTACTAATCGGGGGATTTAAAACTGCCTACCCATACCCCCCGGGGCCTTGCCTTTTAAATTACTTGGGGTGCCACCATCCGGGATTTGCTAGCTGTAATTTTGGGCTTTGAAGTCTACCCTAAAAACCTGGAATTAAATCTGTTTTACCTTTTTAACTACCGGGAGTAGAGATGGGAATTGATTCAAACAAGTGGAATTATTTTTAGAATTTCAAAAAATTGGTGGGAACGAAGTCAAACTTTTGGGGGATTCGGGGGGAACGAAGGTGCTTTTGATTGATAAAATGGCTGTGAGCACATGGCTTACTGGGGGGAAAGCATCTGGGAGGGAAAAAGGCATTGCCCTGCATGACATGTGCAGAGGGGGAGCCAATCAGAGACCGGCGGGATTTTGGACTCACGCCAATAAAGTCCGGGGCGACGCCGGGGGCTCACACTCCTCTCATGTGCTCAAGGAGGTGCGCCCCGGGGGATGCTTTTACTGAAGAATTGTTTTTATATAGGATTTTTTTGGGGGTGTTCCCCCTTGTCTCAGAGACTGTTCTCTTTTAAAGTTTTATTTCTAATTTTTTGGGTATTGGATTGAAATCCAGTGGCGTCCACTGCAGCTGCAAAAGCATTCAATACCAAGTGGATCTAAGCCATTCCTTTTTATTTATTTAAAGAAACAGCGTTTTTACAATACAAATACCCTTTTTTTGGCTGCTCAATTTTATTCGCCCAAATTTTAAACCAGGGGGTTAATTAAGCTTGTTTTCTGGGGTGCTGACCCCCAAGAAACCTCTTTTTCAAACCCAAAATAAAAAATTTTTTTTTCCCGTGCCTAATTCACAAGCAAAGGTTTAAAACAACTGTATCTCTTGTTTTTGTGAGTAGAAAAACACGCAATGTAACACCACAAATACTTTTGTGCGGCTCAATTTTTGGGGGCAATTTACATCCAGGGGTTAATTAAAAACGTTTTTTTAGCTGGTGTGCTGACCCCAAAAAACCCTCTTTTTTCAACGCCAAAATATATACATTTTCTGTAGCCAATTCACAAGCAAATTTTAAAATT
>JAODAL010044250.1:0-33062 GCA_025379985.1 Phyllomedusa bahiana
TTTTTGGCTAAAGGGGCTTGAAAAAAAAAACCAGAAAACCTTAAATGGGTTTTACCACAAAGTAAGAAGCCCTGCACAGGTCCCTCACAGCTAGCTGACAGTGCATGAGAATGAGGAGGGCGCGGTCGGCACGCAGCTAGCTGCAAGCACCTTTGCGGGACTTTTCACTTCGTGGTAAAACCCCTTTACCTGCTAAGCCTGCTCTGTTCCAAGACCTTTGCTGCTCTCTCTGCTCCACCACTGATGACATCAGATTCATTGTTTGCAACACCCTGTAACCAATCAATCACCTTAGCGGTCACTTGCTGTTTTTTAATGTGTCATTTGGGGAGCACTGGCAGCTACAATGAAGTGTGCTCATCAGGTACTTTTAAGCCCCCTCAGACCAACAAACACTTTTTTTTAAATTAAAATGGTCTGCTGTACTCAGAAAAAAGAAGGGAGAGTTGTGTGCAAGCATGATCGACTCTCTAATCTGAAATGGAAACTATTGGGGCCGTTTTAGAGATAGTGTGGCATTCATCATCTGGTTCCACAGGGCATTGTATAAAATGAATGGAGTGTGATGGAGCCAAAGGACGCCCACTTCTTTGTCTTTCTGTGACTCTTCCCATCTCTCCGTTAGAACCTGCTGATGACACTCTAAGCTCAGTGGCCACTTCCATCTGAGAGCATCCTGCTTGAAGCCTCACAATTGTAAGGTGTTGTCTTAGTTTCATGATGTCAAAATTTGAACAGCATGATGAAAAGGATTGTTTAAAATACAATTCAAATTGAACCCGCAAATTTATTGGGCGATTCAGGTATAATACTGTTGTGAATTTTGTCATTAGGCTCCTTGTTAGAGATCAGCAATTTGTGCAAAAAGTACTGAAACATTGAACAGTTGGACATATGCATTCAAAGATAAAAGATGGTCCATTTAGTTTCATTTAAAAACATTTTCAAGATATTTTATTGTAATCCGAAATGTCTACTAAAAGCCAAAAAATCCCTAACTTTGTGTGAGCAGTGTATCTTTCTGTAGGTTTTTTATTTACAAATTTGCAGAAAAACATCAGAATCTAGATATTGGCAAAGTCGAAATTGCAACAAATGAATAAAATAATATATTGTGGCCTAATATTCAGTTAGGAACCAAAAAGATGCTTTTTGGGGTAAAATAGTTAAGTTTTGTGAGGGATTGCAAAAAGGGTATTGAGAGACTGAGTCTTTCGGCATCCGTTTACCAGCGTTGGCATTTATTTAGCCATAAGTCAAAATAAACTAGATGGCTTGTCTTCAGTCATAACAGAAAAATACACAGTCCGTGTGAAGAATAGCATTAAAAATGGTATAACATAAATCCTAGGCCATCTAGCCCCTGACTAAACCTAGGAATCCCGCTCTACAATGGTCCTGGGCTCGGGGCTGTGGAGTCGGCAAGCCAAAGTACCGATTCCTCAATTTCCCAAACCTCCGACTCCGGACTCCCTCAAAACATGTTTAAGTAATAACTTTACTGTAGTAAAATGGTAACATCAGGCTGTTTCTCACCTTATGATACAATAATCAAGCTATTTAGGTAGAACAGACGCTGACAAGTAAAAGGGTAACAATGTTTTGATCTTTTGAACACTTGTGGGTAGAGTTGAAGAAAAAGCTGTATTTGTACCCAAGTCCAGTCTGCACCAACATTGGGAATGTGTAGAAGACACCTGGGATCAGATTTTGCTTGAATCTGATCCAAAGCCCAAAGGATTCAGGCAGTATTAAAAAACCAAAAAGGTTGATTTCACAAATACTAACAATATAATTCAAATTAACATTTTTATTTTTGGGAGCTAAACAGTAACAATGCAGTTACATGTCAAGAATCTGCTGAACTAAGCAGTTGATAAATACTTGCTAGTCAAATTTTTGTATAAGATAGGTAAGATGACTGTATATAAAATTACAGAAGCCTCATGTACAAAGCTGTAGTAGATGGTGAGATATGGAGCCTGAAAGTCACAAGTTCAAAACATTGTTACCATTTTGCTTGTCAGTGTAAAATATTTTTACTGGATATGACTTTAGAGCATAAAAAATTGTAAATATGCAAAACACTGCAGGAACACTTGTGGAGTTTCTGAATTTGTTCTGAGAAATAGTATTGCCTCCATCAGATCCTGCATACATGACTTCACATCTGATCTAATTATTTCCAGGCTAGAAAACGGCCTCTCTACACTAACTTGGGTTGGGTGCAAATCGGTGACCACAGGGGCAACATCTCCAACAATGTCAGGGTATAAAGGAACTGCCTCAGCCCCAGCCAGTTTTGATGAATGGTTGAACTTTTTCTACTTCTTTGAAACAGTGAAAATTTTTGCTGAAATTGTTTGCTATGGGCAGAATCTTTTCCCCTGTGGCAGCACTTTGCTGCTCCATGTCATCAACTACACTCCTCATGTGATGAGCTGAAGATATGGGTGCAGTAGCACTGGCCGGACCCAATTCCTCTTGCTCTTTGCACTGCATTGAACTAACTATACCAATTAATTATATATTTGGGAGTTGGTCCATTTTATGACGACCCCGACTCCTTCAAAATAGGCATCAACTCCGACTCCACGACTCCCACTCTGCAACCCTGCCTGGCCTACCGCACAGTACCACCCACAGTACTCATAAAGTCCAGTGTATGTCTCTCTCAAGCCTGGGGGAAAACAGAGCCTCTCTCCTCAGCTCTGTTTGTTGCTCCAACTAATTCTTAGCAGCCAACCACACCAGGCTTAAATTAGGCCAGATAAACCAGGCCTGGATACATAGGAGCAGTCATCCCACCCAGCACTTAGACTGCTCCAGTAAAGAACCGGCCTGGATTGACTGATAATAACAGCCATGCTAAACTACCAAGGTGACAGTAACCTAGAGTTACTGTCACAAAACTGCTGGCTCTTACTTCACCGAGATCAGACATCTGGGCGACATGTGTCTGTTGTCCACAATGACGGCAATTGTAGAGTACCTGTCAGATTCTAGCACAGAATCCAGTGCTATTTTACAATAAATTTTTGTTTTTTGGCATTTTTTGGTGGATTTTGCAGTCAGTCTGTTCAATGTCAGTCGGCCGATCCATTGACATTGAATGGTAGATTTTCCATCGGAAATCCGACGGAAGAACGTGCATGTTTCAAGTTTTTTGCAACGCCCTCAGTGTGGAAATCCAGCCTTAGATAATCCGTGCTGTGAAGACTCGCGGTCGGATTTTCTATTGAGGTCTATAGGGAGAGTTAACAGTCGTTTTCAAACTGATTACAAATGCAAAATCAGTCATAAAACCCAACTTAAATCCTTGCCTTGTAGACAGGCCTTAAAGGGATTGTCCAGTTCCTAAAAAAAAAAATCTGCTTCTTCCCCAATAAAAAAACAAAGTTATTCCGTGATTCCTGGGACATTTTATGTTAAGTCTGTTTTCAAGATACAATGTCAAAGACACTGATATAACTAATTATCATGATCCTTTTACTTGGAAAACATCTCTATTAGTGAAGAACATGCAGTGATTGGCGGTCTAGTAGTGCTCACTACAGTACAGTGCGGTACTATATGTTCTGTGCTGCTCTTTACATGTGCCAGGGTGAGCGGCTTCTTTGGGCACCAGGTGATGGTCCCATTTTTATTTTTGTTCTGGTACATTGTATATAAAGCATATGACCCAAACAGCTGCTGTCATCAATATAGAAGGTGATTCCAGCGGCTCTTTGTGATGTTATGTGTAAGGACTTGCTTTATCTGGATTAGCTACTGATCTTATATCTTCAGTTTGCATTATGTTGGGGGTCACATTTTGGGGCCTCAGAACTAATAACCAGTTTTCCATAGAGTTAGGGTTTCAATATACAATGGACGTCCTGGATCCAGTTAACATTGTCTATAGGGGGAGCCAGGGGGGATAAAAATCAATTTTTTTTTTAAAAAAAATATCAAAAAAATCGGATTTTTTTGATTTAAATCGGATTCTTTTCAATACGATGCTTTTTTAGGAAAATATTTTACCAGCCAAAGGTTCGTCCATCATGAGATAAAGCTGAGTTGTTTAATTCAGTAGAATAAAGGCTGTATATGTGTAACATCCACAATGCCATGCTCTTCCAGAGGTTTCTGTAGGATTAGTGGGCAGTTTCTCTCCTATATTATCACAGACGCTCGCTTTATAGTTCTCAAAACTGAATTGGACTCCCCAGAGGTCCCAGCCTCTTCTTCACAGCAAAAATGTTACAACATGAACAGAGTTGAGAAAAAGACCTTAATCCTATTGTTCTACAAACCTATGAATACAGAATCAACCCCTTCAGTGCCAAGTCCAAGAAGTTAGACAATATGTTTCTGATTGTTTGGAGTGGAATAGATCTGCACAACACAAGAAGAATGTGAATCTAAGTGTGAGGAGGAGAAAGGGCAAGCAGACAAGAAAATGAAAGTGAAACTTTGAGCACAATACTGCAGCATAGCCACAGACAGACAAGTCTGGATCTGTTTGTGTGTACGATCTGAGGTTTATTACATTCTTTCCTTATAATGGCAGCAGGCCGTAAAAGAGACCCCGTTTGGGAATATTTTAATGAAGCTCCTTCGCCTATCGTTAAGGCAGGCATGCGTGCAAAGTGCAAACGATGCAACAAAAGAGATGCAAGGCCTGGTGGCGCGAATGAGGCAACATCATGAGAAGTGCGGTGATGAAGATGACCAAAGAAACACTTCTGAACAGGCAGGATCTTCAGGTTGGTAAACATTTTTATTGAATCGTATTTCTAAAGACTGAACTGTCATGTGTGAGAAAAAATTATATTTCTTATTATTACTGCATGTTACTGTCATTTGGTACAGTTATGATGAAGAAAAACAAATATTCCTTTTGGGGAAGGGGCAGTGATGTGTTGTAAGCAGATAAGCAGAAATTGTATAAACAATAAAATAACAGCATTGACTTTTTTTGTTTAGGGGAATTCATGGATTCTGGAAACTATCCACCTCCAAGATCACCATCATCCTGTTCTACAGTTTCAGAGTTATCCATCCAGGATAGTGCTTCATTAGCAGCATCATCATCATCAGACACCCACAGCCACATATCACCATCACCCAAAAGGAAGAAAAAACCTTTACCTCCTGGAACCACCATAGATAGCAGATTAGAAAAAGAGTTGGTTGATGAAAAAATTGCCCAGTTTATTTATGCAATGAACTCTTCTTTCCGTCTGACTGAGAACCCACATTTCATTAATATGGTTCAGTCACTGAGACCAGGATACAGTCCACCCAGCAGAGCTGATGTTGCAGGGAAACTGCTGGATCAAGTGTATGAGGGAAACTGCTGGATCAAGTGTATGACAGAGAAATGGAGCAATGTTGAACAGTTCTGGAGGGTAAATTGTTAACCTAAGTATTGATGGGTGGAGTAATGTCCACAATGATCCTATTGTATGTGCTTGTATAACAACAGAAGAAGGTAAAGTCTTCCTTGCACAAACTGATACGTCAGGAAATGCACACACAGCAGAATACTTACAAGAAGTGGCAGTAAAAGCTATAATGACATGTGAACAAAAATTCAAATGTCTAGTACGCAGTTTGGTCACTGACAATGCTGCAAACGTATCCAAGATGAGAAGAGATTTAGAAGAGCAGGGAGGGAATACAAAGCTGCTAATAACATATGGTTGCAGTGCTCATTTGCTGCACCTCTTAGCCAAAGACTTAAGTGTTCCAGAAATAAAGGCTAATGGTGTTGAAATTGCTAAATACTTCCGTAATAATCATTTTGCTGCAGCAGCTCTGAAAAGGATGGGTGGAACCAAGCTAACGCTCCCACAAGATGTTAGATGGAACTCTGTGGTGGACTGTTTTGAGCAGTATATCAAAAACTGGCCTATTCTGATGACACTTTGTGAAGAAAATCGAGATAAAATAGATGGCACTGTCACGGCCAAAATCCTCAACATTGGGCTTAAGAGAAATGTTGAACATAAGCTGAGCTTCCTGAAACCCATCTCTCAAGCTTTAAACAAAATACAGAAAAAATAGCTGTTTTACTGCGGATGCTGTTGAAATTTGGAAGGAACTGAGTGAACACTTAAAAACAGAACTACACATGGACAGAATTAAATTACAAGCAGTAAACAAACGAATGGGACAAGCACTGACTCCAGATAATTTTTTGGCAATATATTGACAATATCCAATATCAGGGTCAAAACCTAAGTGCTGAGGAAGAGGAGTTAGCTATGACATGGGTATCCAGCAATCATCCATCTTTAATGCCAACTATAATAAACTTCAGAGCTAAGGGGGAACCATTCAAGAAATATATGTTTGCTGAAGATATTTTAAGGAAGGTCACACCAGTAAACTGGTGGAAGTCACTTAAGCGCTTGGATTTAGAGACTGTTCAAGTAATGATTTCACTTTTAACAGCAGTAGCTTCTTCTGCAGGCGTTGAAAGAATATTCTCTTCCTTTGGACTCATTCATTCTAAATTGAGAAATCGGTTGGGACCCAATAAAGCAGGAAAGCTTGTTTTTCTTTTCCAGATTATGAATAGGAACAAAGAAGAAGATGATGATGAAGATGACGACAAGTGAGCTACAGAGGACAGCAGGGACAGTAGTATTTAAGTTTTTCATGTGTCGGCTGGGCTGACAGTCTAAGTTTCTTAAAATATATATATATATTTTGTTTAGCCAAATTAGTTAACAAACATGGATGTTTGTTTAAGCAAATAACTTATGCTGTAATGTTGTTATTGTTTCAGTTGAATAAATCTATTTAAATTGTTATTAAGGTCAGGATTATTTTTTCTCTTCCTAAGTACCAACAGAACAGTGGTGTCCAAATATGAATGATTAACCCATTAAACTGGGGAGAAAAAAGTAATATAAAAAGTGATTCTAAAAATCTTCATCTACTTGCATGTTAAAATAGCAAGAACTAGTTTAGGTAGAAACTTTGATTTAAATCACTGATTTAAATCAAGCCTTACTGACTAGTGATTTAAATCGTTATTTAAATCGTGATTTAAATCAGTTAGATTTAAATCAAATCCACCCTGGGGGGGGAGCCCTGTACTCCTTTGGTCCCAGCATCCTGCGCTGTGTCTATTTGGACACCTGTTTTCATTCTTCTACTTCCCAACGGGGACGTTACATCTTCAGTCGCTGATTGGCTGCACAAGTCACATGCTTCTACTTACATCACCGTTCGGAGCTCTGCACTTCAGAGCAGTGATGTAAGTAGAAACATTTGACCCCTGCAACCAATCAGCGACCCGTATGGAAGTACAAGAATGGAAATAGAAGAGCGGGGGGATGCGGGGATGGAGCATTAGATTTTTTGTTACCAAATGCACAGACCCTGTAATCATCAGATTAACATAAAGGTCAATTTAGGAGTCAAGTGGGCAATTTTATGGAGGTTCGTGGGACAGGGGGAGGTTTTAGGGAGTTAAGTGGGGCGAGGAGACATTTTATGATGGTAATTGGGACAGGGGGATATTTTAGGGAGTCAAGTGGGACAGGGAGACATTTAAGCGAGTCTTTTTAGGGAGTCAAGTGGGATATTTTAGGAGTCAAGTGGGTCATTTTATGGAAGTAATTGGGACAGGGGGATGTTTTAGGGAGTCAAGTGGGACAGGGAGACATTTAAGCGAGTCTTTTTAGGGAGTCAAGTGGGATATTTTAGGGAGTCAAGTGGGTCATTTTATGGAAGTAATTGGGACAGGGGGATGTTTTAGGGAGTCAAGTGGGACAGGGAGACAATTAATCGAGTCAATTTAGGGAGTCAAGTGGGATATTTTAGGGAGTCAAGTGGGTCATTTTCAGGAAGTAATTGGGACAGGGGGATGTTTTAGGGTGTCAAGTGGGACAGTGAGTCATTTAAGAGAGTCTTTTTAGGGAGTCAAGTGGGATATTTTAGGGAGGGAGTCAAGTGGGTCATTTTATGGAAGTAATTGGGACAGGGAGATGTTTTAGGGAGTCAAGTGGGACAGGGAGACATTTAAGCGAGTCTTTTTAGGGAGTCAAGTGGGACATTTTATGGAAGTAATTGGGACAGGGGGATGTTTTAGGGAGTCAAGTGGGACATTTTATAGAGGTTAGTGGGACATTCAGGCTCGGACTGGGCCGCCGGGGACCGAGCTGCTGTGGGCCCCGGAGGCAGTGCCGTCGCTCCCCGGGGCCCGGCCGCGCATCCGGTCCCTGGACGGCCGAGACCTGCGTCCCGAGCGCCCAGAGACCGAGCCCGGTAGCCAGGGATTAATGTCCCGACTCCCGGGGCTGCGCGGTGTCAGTGGAGCACATCGCCACTAGCGCTGTGCTCCGCTGATCTCCCCGGCAGGCTGAAGACGTAAGGCCTTCAGCCTGCCGGGCGCCGGCCCCTACTGCAGACGTAGGCGGCGCGGTGACGCCACTTCACCACGCCGCCTATGCAGGGCGGCAGTACGGAGCCGGCGGCAGCTCGGAGCGGCTGGAGCAGGAGCCCGAGCCAGGTAAGTGGCTGTTTGTTGTTTTTTTTTTTTTAAACTACCCACAGGGGCCCTGGCTACAAAAGGGGGGCCCTGACTACTAGGGGGGCCCTGACTACTAGGGGGGGTCCTGGCTACAAGGGGGGCCCTGACTACTAGAGGGGGGCCTGGCTACAAATGGGGGTCCTGGCTACAAGGGGGGCCCTGACTACGAGGGGGTCCTGGCTACAAAAGGGGGTCCTGGCTATTAGGGGGTCCTGGCTACAAAAGGGAGTCCTGGCTACAAGGGGGGCCTGGCTACAAAAAGGGGGCCTGGCTACAAGGGGGCCTGGCTACAAAAAGGGGTCCTGGCTACTAGGGGGGGTCCTGGCTACTAGGGGGGGTCCTGGCTACTAGGGGGGGGCCTGGCTACAAAAAGGGGCTGGCTACAAAAGGGGGGCTTGGCTACAAGGGGGGCCTGGCTACAAAGGGGGGCCTGGCTACAAAATGGGGCCATGGCTACAAAAGCGGGGCCTGGCTACAAAGGGGGGCCTGGCTACAAAAAAGGGGCCCTGGCTACAAAAGGGGGGCCTGGCTATAAAAAGGGGCCCTGGCTACAAAAAGGGGGCCCTGGCTACAAAAAGGGGGTCCTGGCTACAAAAAGGGGGCCTGGCTACAAAAGGGGGGCCCTGACTACTAGGGGGGGTCCTGGCTACAAGGGGGCCCTGGCTACTAGAGGGGGGCCCTGACTACTAGAGGGGGGCCTGGCTACAAAAGGGGGTCCTGGCTACAAAGGGGGCCCAGACTACTAGGGGGGTCCTGGCTACAAAAGGGGGTCCTGGCAGGGGGTCCTGGCTACAAAAGGGGGTCCTGGCTACAAGGGGGCCTGGCTACAAACAGGGGTCCTGGCTACAAGGTGGGCCTGGCTACAAAAAGGGGTCCTGGCTACAAAAAGGGGTCCTGGCTACTAGGGGGGCCCTGACTACTAGGGGGGCCTGGCTACAAAAGGGGGCCTGGCTACAAAAGGGGGGCCTGGCTACAAAAGGGGGGCCTGGCTACAAGGGGGGGCCTGGCTACAAAAGGGGCCCTGGCTACAAAAGGAGGCCCTGGCTACTCAGGGGGCCCTGGCTACTAAAGGGGGCCCTGGCTACAAAAGGGGGTCCTGGCTACAAAAAGGGGGCCCTGGCTACAAAAGGGGGGCCCTGACTACTAGGGGGGCCCTGACTACTAGGGGGGGTCCTGGCTACAAGGGGGGCCTGGATACAAGGGGGCCCTGACTACTAGAGGGGGCCTGGCTACAAAAGGGGGTCCTGGCTACAAGGGGGCCCTGACTACTAGGGGGTCCTGGCTACAAAAGGGGGTCCTGGCTACAAAAAGGGGGCCTGGCTACAAGGGGGGCCTGGCTACAAAAAGGGGTCCTGGCTACTAGGGGGAGTCCTGGCTACAAGGGGGGCCCTGACTACGAGAGGGGGGCCTGGCTACAAAAGGGAGTCCTGGCTACTAGGGGGGCCTGGCTACAAATGGGAGTCCTGGCTACAAACGGGGGTCCTTGCTACAAAAGGGGGTCCTGGCTACAAGGGGGCCCTGGCTACAAAAGGAGGCCCTGGCTACAAAAGGGGCCCTAACTACAAAAGGGGGCCCTGGCTACAAAAGGGGGCCCTGACTACTAGGGGGGCCGACTACTAGGGGGGGTCCTGGCTACAAGGGGGGGCTGGCTACAAGGGGGCCCTGACTACTAGAGGGGCCTGGCTACAAAAGGGGGTCCTGGCTACAAGGGGGGCCCTGACTACTAGGGGGTCCTGGCTACAAAAGGGGGTCCTGGCTACAAAAGGGGGTCCTGGCGACAAACAGGGAGACTGGCTACAAGGGGGGCCTGGCTACAAAAAGGGATCCTGGCTACTAGGGGGGCCCTGGCTACAAGGGGGCCCTGACTACTAGAGGGGGGCCCTGGCTACAAAAGGGGGTCCTGGCTACAAAAGGGGGTCCTGGCTACTAGGGGGGCCTGGCTACAAAAGGGGTCCTGGCTACAAGAGGGGTCCTGGCTACAAGGGGGGCCCTGACTACTAGGGGGGGCCTGGCTACAAGAGGGGCCCTGGCTACCGATAGGGGGCCCTGACTACAAGGGGGGCCCTGGCTAACTACATGGGGGCCCTCTCTACAAAGGGGCCCTGACTACATGGGGGCAGTGTCTACCTACATGGGGGCCCTGTCTACAATGGGGGCCCTGACTACAAAGGGGGGGCCCTGAATACCTACAGGGGGGCACTGAATACCTACAGGGGGGCCCTGGCTATCTACAGGGGGGCCCTGGCTACAAGGGGGGGTTCTGGCTACCTACAGGGGGCCCTGACTATTAGGGGGGCCTGGCTACAAGGGGGGCCCTTGCTACCTACATGGGAGGGCCCTGGCAATCTAAGGGGGCCTGACTACAAAGGGGGCCCTCTCTACAAAGGGGGCCCTGACTACTAAAGGGGGCCCTGGCTACCTAAATACTAAGGGGGCTCTGACTACCTACACAGTAGCTAAAGGGGGGGCCCTGACTTCCTGCACACTACCTAAAGGAGACCCCTAACTGTATAGTACCTAAAGGAGACCCCTAACGGTATAGTACCTAAAGGAGACCCCCAACTGCCTGTATACTACCCAAGGAGGCCCTAACTGCCTGTATACTACCTAAAGGGGGTCCCTAACTGCTTGCAGCCTATATAAAGGGGACCCTAACTACCTACAGCTTACCTTACTGGGGGAAACCACCTACCTACAGCCTAACTAATTGGGACTCACCAACACCTACCTACAGCCTACCTAACTGGGGTCCACCAACCTAACTGTAGCCTATCTACTTTCCTAACTGTAGCCTGCTTATCTACCTGGGGGCTATTTACCTACCCACCCATGGCTAGGAACCCACCAACCAACCTGGGGCTGGCCTACCAACTTATCCAGCGGGGGCATACCTACCTAAAGAGGGCCTATCTAGTTACCTGGGGCCTCTCCCCACCCTCCAACCCCTTAGGATACTAGGCTTGTACCCGCTCTCCCACCCCTGGATAGTTTGTACAGTGGTGGGAATGGGTAAAGAGATGCTGGAAAATTGAGGATTCTAAGATATTTGTGTGTAATTTCTGCAGGGATGAGTTGTGGCTGGGACAAGTCATCATGGCGGTGTGGAACAGATGCAGAAGAAAAGGGAAAAAGAACGACTCAAGAGAAGAGAACGACTCCTCAGTCAAGACGTCTCCGGTGAGTCCCTCATTTCAGGGGTTATTTTTTATATTGTAATGTGATGTGACCTGAGCTGGTGTCTGACCTCTATGTGGTCTCTATATGGCGGTGTTGTAGGTTATACCTGAGCTGGTGTCTGACCTCTATGTGGTCTCTATATGGTGGTGTTGTAGGTTATACCTGAGCTGGTGTCTGACCTCTATGTGGTCTCTATATGGCAGTGTTGTAGGTTATATCGGCGCGGGTATAGTGGCAGCGTACATGTGTCCCTGATAATAAAATTGAGGGAACACCTGACCCTGTGATAGGAGTTACACTTTCTTTCTTGCTGGTGTTTATTTTAGAAGGTGGTGAGATGCGTGACCAAGGGAAAGGTGGAGGGGGATATTGTATGTGGGTGGAGGGGATATTGTATGTGGGTGGAGAGGGATATTGTATGTGGGTGGTGGGGGATATTGTATGTGGGGAGGGGATATTGTATGTGGGTGGAGGGGGATATGGATGGAGCTAATTAGCCATGTGTCTATGATATGTTAGATGAACAAATGTGTGACTCTCTTGCTATTGTACTACACAATACAGTTCTGTTTTGCACACTGTATTATGTGGTAAAATGGGCGCATTTATGTCTGAGAGGCCGGTAATATTTTCATGTACAGTAGGGTGGGCCCCCCAAGATCAACTCCCCTGTGGGCCCCAGACCCCCCAGTCCGACACTGGGGACAGGTGATGTTTTAGGTAGTCAAGTGGGTCATTTTATGCGGGTAATTGGGACGGGGGGATGTTTTAGGGAGTCAAGTGGGACATTTTATAGAGGTAAGTGGGACAGGGGGATGTTTTAGAGAGTCAAGAGGGACAGGGAGATATTTAAGGAGTCTTTCTAAGGAGTCAGGTGGGTCATTTTATGGAGGCAATTGGGACGGGGATGTTTTAGGAAGTCAAGTGAGACAGGGAGACATTTAAGTGAGTATTTTTAGGGTGTCAAGTGGGATATTTTAGGGAGTCAAGTGGGTCATTCTATGGAGGTAATTGGGACAGGGGGATGTTTTAGGGAGTCAAGTGGGACATTTTATAGAGGTAAGTGGGACAGAGGGATGATTTAGGGGTCAAGTGGGACATTTTATAGAGGCTAGTGGGACAGGGGGATGTTTTAGGGAGTCAAGTTGGACAGGGAGATATTTAAGGAGTCTTTTTAGGGAGTCAAGTGGGATATTTTAAGGAGTCAAGTGGGTCATTTTACAGAGGCAATTGGGACGGGGATGTTTTAGGAAGTCAAGTGGGACAGGGAGACATTTTAAGTGAGTATTTTTAGGGTGTCAAGTGGGATATTTTATGAAGGTAATTGGGACAGGGGGATTTGGCTCATAAGTTGGGACTGTGCCTCCAACAAAGGGATAGTTGGGGGGTAATATTAATATGAGACGTCTTTGGTCTGTGACCGGTGGGAAACAAATGGAGTAAGCTTTTTTTTCCTTTCAGTACAATGCGGGGGCAGTAGCGGAGTTTAAAAAAAAACAAAAACTCATGGACAAACCCTTTTAAAAAAAAAAAAAAAAAGTACATGTCACATGACATTGGCTTATAAGGGCGGTAACGTATGACAAGCTATTATGTAAGCATAGAGACCTCAGTCTCATTTTGCATCCGTTTCATGGCACGTATTGACAGTGGACGACTGACCATTTGACGTTTCCATGTGTGTATGTCATTTGTAACTCCTGTCAATAAAGTTTCTTGACAATGTGAAAAAAAAACCAACCAGGAAGCGTCGGCTGGAAGGGCGGGGCCGAGGTTACGGCTTGTGGTCGTACGTGACGTCACGGCGCCGCTGTCAGAGAGGCAGGAGACCCGCCCAGGCAGCAGCAGCTTCTCTTCCTTCGAGTGTGGGCGGCAGCGGACCCGGGTTGTGCGCTACACGGCGGCAGTGGACGGGACCTATGTGACGTTACGTGAGCACTGCGGAGCCGCAGCATCAGCGCCTGTGCCTCCTCCCGGCTCTTCCGCTTCATTCTTCTCTCCAGGCATCGGCCGCTCGGTAGTCACCGCGGCCCCTGCTGCGAGGGCGGCCATGGACGAGCAGGCGGGGCCCGGCGTTTTCTTCAACAACAATAACAATTCGTTGCTGTCCGCCGCCGGCGCGGGGACCGCGGGACCTGGCAAAGGATTTGAGGCCGGCGCTGGAGACACGGCCTCGGCGGCCGGCGCTGCGGGAGGAGGCGGCGGCGGCGGCACAGGGGCGGCCGGCCGGGCCCAGTACAGCATCCCGGGCATCCTGCACTTCTTGCAGCACGAGTGGGCCCGCTTCGAGGTGGAGAGAGCGCAATGGGAGGTGGAGCGGGCTGAGCTGCAGGTAATACCACGGCGCTGTCATCACTCCATGCATGGGCCCGCAGCGGGGCTGGCTACCTCTATAGAGGGCTGCATGTGGCTCTATCCGCCCAGCTGAGGGCTGCTACCTGGGCTCCAGCTCAGCTATACCTGTGCCATAGGCTTAAAGGGATTGTCCAAGACTACCCCTCCCACTGTGCTGACATAGAACATCAACAGGGCTCCGGCGTCCCTCACTGATGATGTCACCTGCAACCAATCTGATGGCTGCGGCTTCATGTGATACATGAAAGTGATGTCATCAGTGAGGGACGCGGAGGGGTGACAAGCGCTGGAACGGTGGTGATGGGAGAGGGCATCTGGGGTAATGTCCTATTTTAGCACAGTGGGAGCTTTTTTCAGAGTCTTGCAGACCCCATTTAAAGGGATTGTCCAAGACTCCCCCTCCCGCTGTGCTGACAGAATATCAACAGGGCTCCTGCATCCCTCAGTGATGATATCACCTGCAACCAATCTGCATATAACTACCGAAGTCAGTGATTGGCTGCGGCATCATGTGATCCATGAACGTGATGTCATCAGTGAGGGACGGGTGGACAAGGGCTGCAACGGTGGTGATGGGAGAGGTCAGTCTGGGGTAATGTCCAACTTTAGCACAGTGGGAGCTTTTTTCAGTCTTGCAGACCCCATTTAAAGGGATTGTCCTTTTGGTTTTTTTAATTTATTTTTTTTTTACATTTTGCTGGTGCTGTTCTGAAATGTAAATAAACTCCCACCTGTACACCGTCTGTTTTCTTCTTGGTTCTATCAGTCGGATCATCGTGTAACACTTCCTGACACCACAGTTCAGAAATGAACAGCTTTAAATGGTGATGTCAGAAAGTGTCATGTGACCGCTGCAGCCAATCAGTGACTGAAATACAGAAGAGCCAAGGAGATGGCAGACGGGCGGAAAAAAGAGGGGGGGAAGGAGGGTTGGTTTTGGGTTCATTTTCCTTTTTTAAAAGGATGTTCTCTCCATGCTGTTTTACAGAGCTTTAGGCTCCCACTTCCTGTTCAGGCTGTGGGTGGTTCTACAGCAGTGTCAGTTTTCCTATTTCTAACTTGAGGACATTGGTGATGGAGGGGTTGGAGCCGCAGGGCAGAAGCCTACAGAGCTCTAAAGGGTTAGTTTGTTAGTAAGAAAGATCAAGAAACTCCAGTGTTAGGGCATGTTCACACGGCGTTTTTGGACAGGTTTTGGGAGGTTTCCTTGCCCAAAACCCCTCGTTAAAACGCCCCCAAAATCCCCCCCGCCATTTTTTTGATTCCAGAAAAACCTTTGTTGTATTACACACGAGAGGTTTTTAAAAACGCTTTTTTGGAAGCAATAAAAAGAAGTGCATGTAAATTTTTTGAAGCGCGGTTTTTAACGTGGTTTTGGCGCGGTTGGCTATTCATGTGTGAGTGAAAACCTCGTCCAAAACCTGATCAAACCCTCGTCAAAAACCTTGTCTGAAGAAGCGTGTTTCAGGTGAGGTTTTGATGGTTTTGGGCGGGGGAAACGCTCCGAAAAACCCCCAAAAAAACGCTGTGTGAACATGCCCTGACCAGCGGGAGTTTTGTCTTCCGTTGGCTGCTAGAGCAGAAAAATAGCGAGGTGGTCGGTAATGTAGGAAACCTCCTGTAAACAAGCGGGAGAGAGTTCAGAAAAGAAGCAAATCAAAAACAGCAATGTATTTGGTAATATTTTTTTACTGTTGCCTTGTTTTCAAGCGTTTTGGAGGGGAAGGCCCTTAGTCCTGTTGCATTCCCCTTGTAGGGTCCCTCCGCTCTTGGGGCCCACCCCATTTGGGTTTCCAGGGTATAGTCCTGCAAAATTCTGCATCTTGAGACCCCAGTTCCACGCCCCTGAATAATGTTGTGGTCCGTTCTCACCCCTGTTTTTAAAACGGAACCCTTTTGGTGATTTTGTGTGTTCTTAAAGGGGGTTTCCATTTAAAAAAAAAAAGTTCCCTTGTTAGCAGTCAGGGGGGGGGGGGGGTGGTTATAAAACAGAAATAAAACCCCTCCCCTTTTAGACCCTCTTGTTCCAGTGCTGTCGAGGGACTCTTTTGGGTCCATGGCTGCAGATATTCCTGTGCAAACCCCCCCCCCCTTCCGGGTTATAGGGGGATTGGGGTTGGTTTTGGTCAGACACTTTCCTGATCTTGCGCCCTGCATGTCGGGGACTTGCGGCAGCACTGGAAGCAGCAGGTTTAAAACACAAGTTTATATTTTAAATTACTCTTTCCAACCGGCAATTGGAAAAACCCTTTCAAAGGATTTTTCCACGAGTAAAAAGATGGTCGCCCCTCGCAGCGCCGATTGGAGACTGGGCTGCGCTTATGCAGTTACGCTTTTCTGTTTAGGGGAGTTCCACTACGTCAAGGGGTGCGTTCGCTCTGCTGGGAAATTTCCCATAACAGAAGGGAGCCCCGCGAATTCTCCAGTCGCACTACCCCCCCGGGTGATTAGATGCAGGACGCGCACCTATCGGGCAATGATGGCATATCCTAGCGAGAAGTCATTTAATGTGGCAGAACCCGTTAAAGGGAACCTGTCACTTTGTTTGCCCCCCTTCTGAGGGCGACTTAGTGTCAGCCTGTGTTCCAGACTGTGTCCCTTTTTCTGTAAGGTCGAGTTTTAGAGCATTTTTTTCCCCCAAAACTTATTTTATGAGCAGGGGTTTGCCCTGCCCCCCCAAAGGGTAGCTCCGGCCCCCTTGGGCAGTTATTCAAATGTTTCACCTATTCAAAAGTAATGGTTTGTAAATTTTTGGGTGGGCGGGGTTTTAGCAAACCTTGAAGGACTTTTTCGAAAGACTTTTGGTGAAAAATGCAGATTTTGGAAACCTTTTTAAATTACATAAAAATACAGATCTTGGGGAAAGAAGGGTCCAAACCGGGTGGAAACAGCAAGGGGGAAAACCTTTCCTTTTTTTCTGTCCTCCGCAAGGGGCCTCCAAAAAAAATTTTTGAAGGTTCCCTTTTAAATAAAACAACTTGGCCTTTTAAAAGGGGGGTCAGTGCCAACCAAACCCGAAAACTGCTGCGGGGCTTTTTCTTTTTACTTGGGTTTTTTTGGGGGGTTTAAGTTCCCAAACGCTCGTCCCTGTAAATTTTTTCCTGGGCCGGCACTCCCGGCCTAAGGGATTTAAAGGTTAGTGTTGGAGTTAAAAACCCAACCCCGGGGCTCAGGTTTTTATTTCTTCAGAGTACTACATGAAATAAGCTGATTTTTTGGGTTGGCAACAAAAAGACAGTTTCCCACTGCTTTGGGGATGGGTTTACCCCGATGTACGCGGGCGTACAGTACAAAGCAGCAATTTCATTGTGTCCCTTTTAGGAGCTTGCGCTAATTCACGCGTCTCCCCCGGCGCATGGTACCCGGGAGCCCCCCCGGTCCTATTGACGTTCATTTAAATCGTGGGCGTATTGCAAGAATAATGGAATGTCGGGGTTATTCCCGGCGTTCCCAAACGAAGTATTGTTTCCCCAGGGGGGGAGGAGGGGTAATCCCTTTGTTCTTGAGGCTATGGATTACGTTAAATTTTGGGTGCAATTTTCGTCCCTATTACCCGCCAATACAAAGGGGAAATGCGTTTTTGAAAAATTTCCCGGGGGAATATAAGTAAAGGGCCCTTTTCCCCTTAAGCCGAACGCCTGAAAAAATAGGGTTTAAGCCAGAAAATTTTTTTTTGGGTTTTTTCATTCCCCTTTTGGTTTAACAGTTGTAACTTTTTTTTATTTTTTCAATGCGCAGGTGGGGTGAAGGGGCCTGTTTTTGGGTTTGGACAAATTTGTACTTTATGGGGGGGTTTGTTTTTTTAAAAGGGGGGTGTTTTGCTTCCTTACTTCGGTGATTCACTCTTTTCTCGGTTTCAAAAATCCGTGTGGAAACAGGGGCGTTTTCTTCCCCTCCCGCTGGGTTTTCATCTCCCCC
Organism: Phyllomedusa bahiana; assembly: GCA_025379985.1. Taxonomy (NCBI): domain Eukaryota; kingdom Metazoa; phylum Chordata; class Amphibia; order Anura; family Hylidae; genus Phyllomedusa; species Phyllomedusa bahiana. The sequence goes on from JAODAL010044250.1 coordinate 17,981, forward strand.
CCTTTACTGTTGGGGTTTAGATGGGGGTTTTGGAAGGGTCAGCATATGTTCCCCCATTTCTCTTTTAAACCCAATTTTTGAGGATTTTGACCGTGACGTTTTCCATCATTTTTCTCGATTTTTCTTCACCCAAAATGTCATCAGAATTTTTGGGCCCCCTTTTTTATATTCTGCTCAAAAAAAGTTTCCCCCCAGAGGGCCATCAACTTTGGTGGGGGCGTTAGCTTGGGTTATTCCCCCATCCTTTTAGAGGTGCTGCAGGCCCCAAAAAGATGATTACGGAAGTATTTAGGGTAATTTCAACCCCAAAATTAGCCCTTTATTTCTGGAACCCCTTTAAATCTTTTGGCCCAAAGGTGCAGGGAAATGAGCACTGCAAAAAATATGTTATTTGGGAGCTGTTTTATTCCCTCCTGCCCCCTTCCCAAAATCTCTTCTCATTTTGGAAACGTTTGCCCGCATTGGGCCAGTGACCAAACTGCCCTACTAGGGCCTTTTTAATTTTTTTTTCCCATGTGTTAAAAGCTTTTAATGGCCAAATTCTTGTGTGAGGTGTGTGCATTTTCCTGACGTATCAAATTTTTTGTGCAAGGGGATTTACCTTCTTCCCGTTGGTTTTTCAAGCCAACAAAAAGGGTCATTGTGGGGCATTAAATTTCCCCCCCATCAAAATTAGGGTTAAAACAATTTTTTCCTCCGAAACTGTTGACATTGCTCCCTTTCTCTGTCATTCACTTGATTTCCCCGCCCGTTTCCCTGCAAATCCCCGCTCTGCTGGGTGGGGGTGATCCTGGGGCTCAGTGCCGAAAAATATTAATGGAAAAGTTTGGGGTTTCGGTAGCGGGAAAAAAAGAGTTTTGTTGCATAAATAAACTGGGAATTTTTTCCGGCAATAACTCTTTTTCCCAAACTTTCTAGTTCTTTTTCACCAAAACCTATCTATGGGGGGTTTCCCGGAAAGGGAAAGGTTTTTTTTCCTTTTGGGGGGATGGTGATATGTGGCTGTGGGTGTCTTTTGATGATGTGGGTGCTAATGAAGCACTTTTTCCCGGATTTGGGTAACTCTGAAATGTTTGAAAAAGGTTTATGGTGACTTGGGGGGTGGTTTGTTTCCAGAAAAATTAATTCCCCTAAAAAAAAAAAAAAGTCAAAAACTGTTTTTTTATTGTTTTATACCAAAATTTTGCTTTTTTGTACACAAACCCCATCACTGCCCAAAAGGGAATTTTTTGTTTTTCTTCTCATAACTGTACCAATGGGCAGTAGAATGCAGTTATAAAAAGAAAATTAATTTTTCTCCCCACATGGGTTCAGTCTTTTTGAAATACGATTCAATAAAAATGTTTTCCAACCTGAAGATCCCGCCCGTTCAGAAGTGTTTCTTTGGTCATCCCTTTATCCCCCGCTTTCAATTTATGTTGCCTCATTCGCGCCACCAGGGCCCTTTCAAATTTTTGTCTTTTATGTTTGCCAAATTTTTACGCATGCGCCCTTAAACCCCTAGGCGAAGGAGCTTCACTTTTAAAATATTTCCCCAAACCCGGGTCTCTTTTTCGGGCCTGCTGCCTTTTAAGGAAAGAATTTTAATAACCTAAAATGTTAACACAAACCCGATCCAGACTTGTCTGGTTTTTGGGCTAGGGTGCAGTATTGTGCTCAAAAGGGTTTTACTTTCTTTTTTTTGTTGCTTGCCCTTTTCCCCCTCCTCACACTTAGATTTTACATTTTCTTGTGTTTTGCCGATCTATTTTCCACCCAAAAAACCCAATTTGAAAGAAAATTTTTAAAATTCCCTTTGGGGGTTGGGGACTGAAATGGGGTTTATTTTTGTATTCATAGGTTTGTAGGGAACAATAGGATTTTAAAGGGCTTTTCTCAACTTTGTTCTTTTTTAAACATTTTTGTTTTGAAAAAAGAGGCTGGGACCTCAGCGGAGTCCCAAATTTAGTTTTTTAGAACTAAAAGCGGGGGTCTGTGTTAATATAGGGAGAAAAATTTCCCAATAACCTTTCGGAAACCTCTGGGGGGAAAGGCAATTGTGAATGTTACACCATATACCCGGGCCCTTTTTTTCTACGGGGTTAAACCCAAATCGGCTTTTTCTATGTGGGGAAAAACCTTTGGATGGAAAATTTTTTTCCTCAAAAAGAGTTTTGAAAAAATCCGATTTAAATCAAAAAAAAACCATTTTTTTTATTTTTTTTTTTTTTTTTTAAAAAAACATTTATTTTTATCCACCCTGGCACACCCCCTTTACCTTTTTGTTTCCCAAACATTCAATGACCATGACTCTTCAGACGCAGATTTTGGGGGTTTTTCCCCCGGAAACCCCAAAAGCACCCTGTTTTTACTCTGCTCTACTTAGTGTTATTGAATAAGAAAAAAGAGTCGCCCCCCAGGGGCCCCCAAAAGTGCCTTGTTTCTGGGTTGGGCCCCCCCAAACGTGTCATGGATCTTGTTTTTCTTGCGCTTTCAGCCAATCGTTGGCCTCCGCAGTCACATGACATCTATGCAAGCACGGTCTGCGGAGCCCAGTGATTTGATTGCGGTGTCATGTGATGTATCATCATAAGGACACCGTCAGGACTATGATGAATGACGGCAGCTTTTAGAGGTCGATTAAGTGAATGTGAAATGCAGCATTTTTGGGTTGAAAAGTTAAAGGGGTTGTCTCACTACAAGGATTGCTTTTTATGTTAAAGATCTCACAAAAACAAGTCACTTTGCAGTATGTGTCCATTAACAGTGTCCTACCTATTCCGAGATCTCCCCTCTTGTATGGGCTGCATCAGCTCCTCAGGTCACTATAGCTACAGACCTGTTTGATCTCTCCTGATAGGCTGCCAATGGGTCGCTATTGCTACAGACCCATTGAATCTCTCATGATAGGCCGCCAGCGCTCGCCACTATAGCTACAGACCTGGCTTCTACTGCAGCCTAGTACAAGCCAGTAAACACGCCCCTGAATTCAAAATGAAACCAAGAAAACAGGATTAAGGTAAGAGGAATCAATGTAGTGAGACACCTCCTTTAAGGGGTGTTCAAAATGCTCATTCGTCTATCGGTGAATGATAAATAAAAAATCGAAGACTGGAAGAATACTTCCCTCCTGGATGCTCTCGTTCTGTTGGGGCAGCCTTCCTGGTGATCCCAGTAGAAGCCACGACGTTCATGTGACCGCTGTGGCTTACGATTGGCTACATGTGAACGATGAACTTGCGGCCATGAGGTCAGTATTCTTCTATTTTTCATCATGCCTCTACAGACTAATGAGCGTTTTTAATCGTTTGAACAACCCTACAGTAAAAAATAAAAATAAAATTGGAACTCCAGGCTTGACTACCTGACAGCACTTGGGGTTAGCGCCGCTGCGGAGTAGGTTCCTCAGTCCCTATTGGGCCAAATTTACACAGTGTATTTGTCCCCCTCCAGTGTAATACGCGGCAGAAACCTAAGGGGCTCTGGGAATTTCTACTGTGGATTTCGCCTATTTATTTGTGCAGATTTCATCATTTAAGTACGTGGCCTTTGCTCAGTCAATGTTGCTAATCCAAGTCTTGTCCTGTTTTCCACATGGTGGGGAATGACAGGAAGCAGTTTAAGTGATGTGGGTTTGGAACCCGCATTAGTAAATGTATGTGCACAGATATGAACTGGGCCATGCATTTCCTTCCATTAGACAATGGGGCAGTATAGGTGCATATTTTCATTGATAGGGTGGTGGGGGGGGGGGGGGAGGGCAGTGTATATTCATGTGTATCGTGATGTGTAAAATGTATATCCAAAATACATCGTGTGAGCCCTGCACTATATGACATTGGTGTAGCAGAGTGAAGACCCAATGCTTGGCGTCAGTCGCACATGATGCATCTGTTCCTGATGCGGGGTGTTTGTCTATGTCATGCATTTAAGCACTGGAATTTCAGATGCATATTCATAGGTCTGGAGAGGGCTTGGTCCTTTGGACTACTGATGTTATACAGGTTTGCACAGGTTATTATCTTCATGTATTGTTGTATCTACTCAACTGTCTCCAAATAAATAGGTCATAATGTGGCTGCGGAGAATCAGGTCTGTGAAGTCTGTAAGCCAAAGCTCCAACTCCAACTCAGGCTCCTTAATTTCCCAAACCTCCGACTCCCTCATACACGGCGCATGTTTAAGTGATAACTTTACTGTAGTAAAATGGTCACATCAGGCTGTTTATCACCTTATGATACAATAATCAAACTAGGTAGAACAGACACTGACAAGCAAAAGGATAACTATGTTTTGAACTTGTCATTTTCAGGCTCAATATCTCACCATCCACTACAGCTTGATACATGAGGCTACCATAATTTTATACACAATCTTCTTGCTATCTTATACATAAATTTGACTTGCAAGTATTTAGCATCTGACTTGTTCTGCAGATTCTTGTCATTGTTACTGTTTTGCTCCTAAAAATCAAAATGTAAATTTGTATTATTTTGTTAGTATTTGGTAAATCCACCTTTTACTTTTAATACTGCCTGAATCCTTATGGACTCTAGATCAGATTCAACCATGTCTTAACCAAAATTTGATCCCCAGTTTCTTCTACACGTTCCCAATGTTGGTGTAGACTGGACTTGGATACGAATACAGCTTTTTCTTCACCTCTACCCACAAGTATTCGATTGGGTTGAGGTCTGGGGACTGTGGAGGCCAATACAGCAACTCTACTTCAAGGTTGGAGAAGGAATGGTTCAATGACAGTGATGTCTGCTTTAGGTCATTGTCCTGCTGGAACACTATGTCGTCCTTTTCATACCCATAGTACTCGAGTGTATGAAGTAACTCATCTTCTAGGACACTCACATATAGCTCAGAATTGAGACCACCATCGATCCTGGTCAAGTATCCAACATCTATGGCTGTGAAACATCCCCATAATCTCAGGTTCCCTCCACCGAACTTGACAGTTTCTTCAATTTCTCGATCCATTATCCCCATTGTTCCAGGCCCATTTGCCCCATCAGAGCCCGGACTATTGACTTTCATCTCATGGCTCCAAATCATCCGTTTCCAATCTTCCACTTTTCGTACTTTTTTGCAAACTCGAGCCAACGCTTCTTATGACCAGATTGAAGTCGGGGCTTCATCTTTTTTTCGGGCCATCATTCCAGACCTGTGTAATGTGTGTTGCATGGATGTCTGTGATCTCACTCTTACGAAGCCTACGAGCCGCCCCCACTGCTGCGTCTGTGACGTTAGAACTGATCAACCTTGTGATAAGCGACTTGTTGACACTGATATTTTGCCTGGACGTCATCTCTTGGCTTTTGAATGGATGGATGGATGGACTTCTTTCCCTATTCTTCCCGCTGTCAGGGCCTCACATGATGCAGTTTGGCAATTTTCTTGGCCCAGAGACAGTATTGATGAGCTGGATGATGCGGTTTCTCTCTTCTTGGGAAATCTTCTTCATGGCTGCTGGAACCAGTGACCTTTCACTTGGAAATCGGCCTAATAACACACTGAGCTATTAGGGAATTTGAGAACAGTTTGTAATTTGTAGTACACAAGAAGAAAGATTGTTCCACCACCAGGAGCAAAACAGTAACAATGCTAAATAGTTGCAGATCAAAGTTATGTATGAGGTAGCCAAGATGATTGTCTATAAAATGTTGGCAGTCTCGCGTTCAAAGCTGTAGTGGATGGTGAGATATGGAGCCTGAAAGTCACAAGTTCAAAACATTGTTACCCATTTGCTTGTTGGTGTAAAATAAATTTATTGGATACGACGTTAGAACACAAACATTTTTTAAAATATTGTAAATACGCAAAATTCTGCAGTAAGTGGGGAAATAAAAGTTTTACTAGAAATAGTATTGCCTCCATCAGGTCCTGCATACATGACCTCACATCTGATCTCATTATTTCCAGGCTAGAGAACGGCCTCTCTACACTAACTTGGGTTGGGAGCAAAGCGGTGACCACAGAGGGAACATATCGAGGTATAAAAAAATCAGTTTTGATGAATGGTTGAACTCTTCTACTTCTTTTAAAGCAAGTGAGAAGTTTTGCTGAAATCTGTTTGCTATGGGAGCAGAATCTTTTCCCCTGGGGCAACGCTTTGCCTGCTCCATGTCATCAATTACACTCTTCAGTCTTATCACGAGGATATTGGAGCAGTAGCACTGGCCAAAATCAAGTCCTTTTTGCTCTTGGCACTGCGTCGAACTAACTGGACCAATTTATTATATGTTGTCGGAGTCGGTCCATTTTATAACGACTCCGACTCCTGCAAAATGGGCACCGACTCCACAGCCCTGCGGAGAATACATATGATACACTCCTTCTACACCAAAGCTTTTAAGGCATGTCCTGCGAGCACCGGGGTGCGGAGGAAACCTCTGCGAGCATCGGGTTGCGGAGGAAACCTCTGCGAGCATCGGGTTGCGGAGGAAACCTCTGCGAGCATCGGGTTGCGGAGGAAACCTCTGCGAGCATCGGGTTGCGGAGGAAACCTCTGCAACCCGGTGCTTTAACCCTTTGAATGCGGCTGTGCGTTATCGCAGCGCAATCAAAGTGTTCCCCTGCTCTGTCGGGTGATCGGAACGCCCGGTGACCCGACAAGCCCGGGGACTGGCTGCACAGTCAGCCCTGGGGGCCTAGAGTGGCCCCAGAGCTGTCTGTGCATGAAGCCAGTGACCCGGACACACTGTGTGCTGTCCAGATCACTGCCTGTGTCAAAGTGACACAGATTAGAATGTATTAGCATATATGAATATCCTAATGCATTACCAAGTGTAAAAAAAAAAAAAAAAATGTAAAACAGTTCTCCCTTCATGGGAGTAAAAATAAAAATAAAATAAAAATAAATATTTAATAAAAAATATAATTGTGCATGAATTACGCACACAAAATCCTACACATATTCAGTATCCACACAACCGTAATAGCCTGTAGAATTAATCTAACAAGTTAAGTGTGAAATGTGAATGGTGTAAAAAAAAATTAAACTAATTTTTTTTTTTAAAGAATAAAAAAAATATACTGCAATTATTTATAAGTGAACTTAAACTATTCCCCCATAAAGCACAACTTGTCCCGAATAAAACCAGGCCTCCTCCAACTGCGTCATTGAAAACATAAAAAAGTTACAGCTGTTGAAACGCGAGGAGGCAAAAACTAAAAAAATGTTCTGGCCATTAACTACTTTTCAGGCGTTCGGCTTAAGGGGTTAAGCCTAGTTTCCCTACTGATGAAGGCTTTGAAACCCATAAGGCAAGAACCAATCTGCTCTAAGGAAGATTTCATTTCTGATCCCAGAGTTGAACTATATGGAAATTCCCATTTATCCATAGATATTGGTATGTAAGCATAAGTCCATGCCAGCAGGGTGTCTGGAGCCGGCACATATTCCTGGGCCCGTCTCCTCCTTGTGTGAGCTTTACTGGTTGAACGTTGTGGCCCATGTGCAAAGGCAGCTACATTTGCACGTGATTGTTGTATATTCGGGCAGCCAAGTCATCCATGGACTGTAGAATTCTGCAGTGCTTGCCGTTTCATATTGGGGAAGCAGCTCATTTTTATCTTTGTAGGGTTTTCTCCCTCCTTTTGAGGTCATCATTTATTCATAGGATGATGACAACACGATGCCGCCTGTCAGGAGTTTCATGGCAGCAAAACCGAAGATTTCAGTGTAGAATATGTTGCCTATGTGCAAGCTCATCAGTTCTACTGAGTGGCCCGTTCATCTGTGTATCCTTTTTATAATGGGGTCTAGGCAGACGGTTACGTTTGAGCATCTACTGGCTTTACATCAGCTGTTGGGCTGAATTTTGCATCTATATGCAAAGATAGAATGTGAGCGCATTGATCCCATCTTCGCGTCTCCTTTCTACTGTACTTTCTGATGCCGCAACCACTATATCCAAGTACAGCTCTATTTATAATGATCCGGAAAGAATAGGATCATTGTCATCTTGCTCTTTGAGTGAAGTTTGTCTTTTTGGTCAATGCTTAAAGGGAACCTGTCGCACAGACCATGCTATTTGATCTGCCAGCAGTCAAAAAACAGTATTTGGTTCTGCACATCAAAAAACTTTGTTTAAAAAAAGCATAAATGCACACTGGTGTGGCAGCAAGACATATAGACATTCAAATTCAAAAAACAGTGGCACACTATGGACTAAAGAAACTATCAAAAAGGACATAGGAATTGTGGAAAAAGCATTACTGCTAACTAGAATACATGGAAAAATGTTTTGAGGTTCTTAGTTCACACTTTTGGCCAAAACTGCTTAAAGGGGATTTGCCACCAGACCAAGTACTGACCTCCGTTCAGTATGAGAGCAAGATGTAAACAAATCACACTGAGTCATGAAGCTGCAGTGGAGAGAGGGAGAGGGGGGAGTGAGGAATCCAAAGGGAGCGTCTCAAAACTTAAGTGAACTAAAAAATAGTACAACAGTGGATTCAATACAGCAAGACACAGAGCCTCAGACGGCACTGTCAGGAGAAACCTTATCTGCTAAGCAGCTAATGTAATCACGCAGCCAGAGACGCACACTGACACACACAGCCAGAGCACATGTTCACTCAAATAATCAAACTATAACTTGTGAATTCTGTATACAAAAGAGAACACCTATTCTAAACAGCAGATTGAAAGCTTCTTCATCAGATAAAGCAGGGATCTAATAACACTACAGCTAGTTATTCTGTATACAAAAGAAAACATATTGCTACCCAGTGCCTTAAAAGACCATTCATTCTGCCTGTCATCAGATAAGAAGTGATTCACGCAAGCGTGGCCTTTCAGCTCCTGGGTCATGACTAGGGAAGCTTTGTGGTAACCAAGGGGGTTAGAAATGCTGTAGCTCTCAGAGTTTTCACTTTTTTTAATCACATATATTTAGAAAAGTGATTACCCATTTTGGAGGTTCCCACGTCAACATTACATGGTGGCAAAAGCCCTTTAAGCCCACCTCCCAATCTTCAAGGGGACCTCAAGTGCAGGTTGGGTCCTACGCTATTGTTACCTCTCTATTGGGTCCTGTTCAGACCAGCACACTTCAGGGAGCGAAGGCACCTGCTTCAAAGCACACTGCACTGATTGAAAACCTGAGGAAGTGGGTGGGGTGCAAAAACAAAAATGGAGTCAGCCACTCCTCCCTTACATAAAGTCAAAAAACAGCATTTGGTCCTGCACATCAAAAAACTTTGTTTAAAAAAGACACAAATGCACACTGGTGTGGCAGCACTACATACACATGCTCAAATTAAAAAAAAGTGGCACACTATGGACTAAAGAAACTATCAAAAAGGACATAGGGATTTTGGAAAAAGTATTACTGCTAACTAGGATACATGGAAAAATTTTTTGATGTTCTTAGTTCACACTTTTGGCCAAAACTGCTTAAGCCCACTTCCGAACTTCACCGGGACCTCAGGCAAGTGGGTCCTACGCTATTTGATCTGCCAGCACCGTGTTTATAGAGCTGAGCAGACTGATATGATATGTGGGGAAAGATTCAGTAGAAGTAGTAATTCATTTATTTAAATTTCTGCTTATTCTGGGATTAAAGGGATTTTCTCGCCACGGTGATGAGCTTTTAACATGTAGCGAAAGGTAAATGAAGACTATTACCAAATACATTGCTGTTTTCATTTTACTTTGTTCAGGCGATAAAGATTTTATCTACTGCTAGTGCACACAAGTTTCTCTTGGTGACTATCTCTCCCTGCACTTTCTTATCCGATAGCTTCACAAGCTGGCGTCCAACCATGGTAATCACTCCTTGCGAAGCCTGGTCATTAATTTAGGTAAACAAGTTCTTGTGCTAGAGAGAAGTTTAAACCCTTAGGGTATGTTCACACGATGTACTGTGGCGCATACAGTACGTGGCGCAGTACATCATGTTTTTCGGGAGCTCACGCCGATATGCGCGTACACCTGCAGGGAGGGTGGGGGGGGGGGGGGCGCGCCGACCCCATTGACATTCATTACTCGGGGCGCCGGCCCCATTGACATTGATTACTCGCGGCGCGTTTTCGCCGTGACTAATTGACATGTCACTTATCTCCCCGCGCGTACAGTACAATTGTATTGTACAAGCAGGGAAAGGAGGTGTAATCCATTCTTTGAACTATGGATTACCGTAATTTCGGCGCGCTTCTCACCCATATTAGAGAGCAGCGAAATGTGCACCGAAATTGCGCCGTGTGAACATACCCTTAGATCTCTTTAGCTTTGTGGACTCCAGATGATACAATTCTTGCAATCCTTTTATTGTAACAGAAATAGCTAAGAGTGGCAAAGCTGATATGCCAGTCACTGCTGTAGAACCCCCCCCACAGCCTGATCAAGAAGTGCGAGTCTGACGCTTCCTGTGGCTCCGTGAAACAGCATGGCGAGAGCTAAACGAATATTAATATATATATGTAGCCATATAAAATTCTAGATCCAGTCTGATGGCAACTCTGGGATCAGAAATGAAATCTTCCTTAGAGCAGATTGGTTCTTGCCCTATGAGTTTCAAAGCTTTCATCAGTAGGGAAACTAGGCTTAAACTCCTTATCTCCCTCCTTTCACCCACATTTTCCCCACTCTTGCTTGAACTTGATGGACATATGTCTTTTTTCAACCGTACTAACTATGTAACATGCCTTTATGCAGTCCAGTGGGAAGTCTTATTTGTGACTGACAGCTGTGTCTGTATGCACACTCATAAGAAGTCTGTCAATCACTTATAAGACCGCCTACTTGACTCTTTAACCATAGATAAGCAGACCTTTTAAATGAATGAATTAGAAGTTTAACTGAAACTTTCCCTACAAAACATCAATCTGCTCAGCTCCTCTTGCTCTATAACGGTGTTGGCAGAAAAGATGGCACATTCTGTGTGATTCCCTTTAAATGGATTTCCATACAAGAAAAAAAAAAGCTTTATTTCATTTCCTTTTCAGAAACAGCGCCTCTTTTGTTTGTGGTATTCAACATTGCAGCTCTGCTCTATTTATTATATGTGATTTCACATGGCACATATCTATGCTATGTGCAAACTGGTCAGATCTGCTTCAGTTTGGTGCAGACTTTATTGTGGCGTTATTGCCTGGTAAAATCCGCAACAAAATCTGCAACATTTGGTGTGGATTTTTGTGTGCGGATCTTAAAGGGGTGTTTCACAGAGCTGGCGTCGGGCTCCTACTTCCTTGTTAGGTTATAGATGTTTTTACAGCAGTAATTGGCATATCTACTCTATTTGTAGCTGAGCCTGTAAGAGGAACATTAGTAATAGAAGGGTTTAAAAAGCAGGGCAGAAGGCTAAAGAGCTCTAAAAGGTTAAAGCTTGCCAGTAATACAAGTAAACAAGCTCCTGTGCTGGCGTTAAAGGGGTTGTCTCACTACGAAGATCATAGTTCAAAGTGAGGGGACCAAAGATCTAAGCATGTCCGTCCTTAGTTACCCTTACTAAAGTGCTATGGTTTAAGAGAATGGGCTGCTTTACTTGTGCTTGGCAACCGTGTTTGAGCCCAGGTCGGGTTACGCCCAGCTAAAGCATTACTGGCTGTTGGGTGAGCGTTCTGTACCGCCCAGGACGCGGATGAGAACGCGCAGCCAAAGGAGATGCAGTGAACAGGTCGCAGATGGGAGCGCACGGGGAGATGTATGTACAAGCAGCGGCATGGACGAGAGAGCTCATGTGCACTCCCACGTAAAACAGAAAAAAAAAAAGCAGTCCCATGTACGGGGTGCAGTCTTGCATAGGCAGACACACGTGAAATGTAAAACAGCAGTCCCGAGTAAGAGGTGCATTCCTACATCAGCAGACCCACGTAAATCTCGTGCAGTGCCACGTAAAAACTTTTGAGAGACCGATGCGAGGTCCCACGTAAACCACTTGAGACAGATGTGCAGTCCCATGTAAACACAGATAAAGCGTATAGTTTTGTTCTGCAGATCTGTAGAGGTCAGGGGTGTAATAATCTGCAGGATATATCACTGTGTGAGCAAGACAGAGAAAAAAAAAAATCGCCCGTCTTTTCCAGAGCCCTGAATGTCAAATGTCCAAAGTATGTAGAGAGAGTGGGAAATTTAGATATACACACACTGATTCCAATGACAGCTGAGAACCACTCCCTTCCCCCAGCTCACACAGACAGAATCGTCATGTGCACACTTTGAGGGTGGGTCTACAGAAAAGATGCTCCCTGCTGGAAGGAGAAACACGCCCCTCCATTTCACAAGCTCTGCTTGAAAAAAATATAGAGCGCTTTGGGGTTCTAAAGATCAGCTTTCAACATGTAGGGACAGGTAATTGGAGACTTTTCCTAAATACATTGGTATTTTGATAGTACATTCCTTAGGAGATGTTGGCCTGGTGAGCAGAAAAAAAGTCCGCCCTTCGAGTATTTTGAATTGATTTTGATATTTAATCTTTTTTTTTTCCACTGATTTGTGCACTAACATTATGCCAGATTTATCGTTTTTTTTGGACTATTTTCTCAGAAATGTGTAGTGAGTGCAGTGCATTCACGACTGGTGCAAGAAAGCATATGATTTTTATTACTCCACCCAGTAGTCACTTCCTAACCTTGCAGTGGCCATTTTGGTTACATCACAGCCGGACGTGTTCTTAGTTACATTCAGCTCATTTGGAAACGTCCTTATCCATGCGGTGGTACATGCCAGGAGGCATGCCAATTCTGCCTCTTTCATCCAGAACAGGAAGTGAATTTGAGGGCCTTCCGGTAGTGCAAAAAGTGCAGAGAATCTTGAACACATCCAATATAGGTGGGACACATAGTGCGCCATTGAGCACTATTGCGTTTTTTCTGGGTAGATCTGTTCAAAGTCCACACAAAAATCTGTTTACTGAGTTTCTGATCAGTTCCCAATAGTAAATTTTTGGACAGAAATAAGAATGTGCATGTAACAAGTTTTTTTGTAACGCTTGCAGTTTTGCAATCTATCCATCAGAAAAAGCTAACGGTGTAGACTACAGACACAGCCTGACAAGACCAGAGTGAAAGTAAAGTTAGCTGTGACCGTGAAACAGCATGGTGAGCAAACCCCTTTAACACAATGGTTGGACAGGGCAGCTGGAGCAATGAAAGCTGATAATGGTCTCTTAAACATAGAAAATCTAGAACAGCAATGTATTTGTTAATGATCTTTATTTACCTTTGCCCACATGTTTAAAGCTAACCATTGTGGTGAGAGAACCTCTTTACTCTCGGCTCCGGCGGTTAAAGGGGTTTTGCCACGATGCAATGTTGAAGTGGGATCCTCCAAAAGGGGTATTTAATCGCTTTTCTAAATATCGGTTATTAAAAAAAAATTGCAGCCCGAGAGAGCTACAGGCTGCCTTACCTGCCCTTAGCTACTTAAAAAGCTTGCATTAGATACGACCAGGCAGAGTGACAGGAGCTGCTGTCCGGGCTTGAGCAGAGCACACTTCTTATCTGATGAAAGGGAGCGTGAAGAAGCTTTCAAGGCAGCGGGTAGAAATATGTTGTGTTTTGTATACAGAATCCACTAGTTGTAGTGTGATTATCTGAGTAGATCCCTGCTTTATCTGATGACAGGGAACATGAAGAAGCTTTCAAGTTGCTGTGGAGAAAAGGTGTTGTCTTTTGTATACAGAATCCACTAGTTGTAGTTTGATTATTTGAGTGAACATTGCACACGATCCCTTATGCACGGCTCTATGCTCTGGCTGTCTCTCTATCTCTCTCAGCTCAGTGTGGCTTGTTTACTTTTGCTTCTTAGCAGATAAGGCGTGTCCTGGCAAAACCCCTTTAAACACAAGCAGCGGATTTGACCCGTTTTAAACCTACTAAAAGTTTTGTCAGTGGGGTTAGGACAGCAGTGACCCGCACTGATTCTGAGGACAAACATACCCTGTTGTAGCGTCGAGGCCTAAATGGGGACACACTGTGTAAAGTGTGGGGGAGAAAATCTACTAAAACGGATCTGGCATGCTGGACTATTTCTGTTGCGGATTTTACATAGTCTGCTCGTTACATGTGGATATATACTTGGGTTTTTTTGCTTGATTTCATTGAAGCGGGGATTGTCATGCAGAAAAAAAAAGAGGGGAAAAAAAAGATTGTGCGGGCCTTTCAGTCCCGCAGATTTTCTTTCTGTTACCTGGGGGTTTGTAAAAAATTGTTTTATTATGCAGTAAGCGGGGAAAATTTTTAGGGGGGAAACCCTGACTGAAATTTCGAAGCAAAAATTTCACCTGAGGTTGGTTCAATGTGGACCCCCCTGCCCGGGTTTTCCACCCGGGCCGGGGCCAAAAAATCATCAAGCAAATCTTCCGGGGGGTTTTCGGCGAAACTGTGCTATGAATTGAAGGGAGAGGTTTTCCCCCCGTCTCGCGGAGAAAAAACCCCCCCCCCCCCCTCCGCCGCGTGAGGACGGCGCAAAACAGGACGAAAAACCAGCCGGGAAAACCCCAGGTATTTTTCCTGTGCGTGGGAACGCACCCCCAAGGCGGTTTACAGGCACAGGACAAATAAACCCCCGGGTTTTCCGGCCGAAAATTTCCTTTTTGCTCCGTTCCCCATAGGCGGAGTGGGGGGGGTTGGTTTTTTTCCCGGAAAAGGAGAAGACCCTCCCCCCTCCCTTTTAGACGCACATTTCCAGGAAATGTCTTTTTCCGTTTTGCCCCCCGGCGGGAAAACCTTGCGTGGGGGCTGCTGCACGGGGGTTTTAAACCCCCAAATTGTGTTTTTTTCGGCTTTTCAGGCGGGCTGAAAAAACCGCTGCCCCCTTCCGTGGGAAGCCCTAAGATCACTTTTCTTGCGGACCCCGCTTATAGGGGACTGGGGGGGGCCCAGAGGAAAGGCGGGTTTGGGGGCATTTTTAAGTTTCCCCTTTTTTTTTTAAGGGGAAAAACAAAAACTTCACAACTTGAAAAAACATTTGAAAGGGGGGGGAAGAAAGCATGAAAGGACTTGGGGGACTACAATAACCAGCAAAATTAGGGTTACTTAGTTTAGTGAAAAGACGGCTTCGGGGGGGACATAATAAATATGTTAAATATACAAAGGGCAATATAGAGATCTCCCAAACCCTTTTTTACCCAGGACTGTATCC
>JAODAL010044251.1:0-33061 GCA_025379985.1 Phyllomedusa bahiana
TTCCACCCCCCGCGGGCCCATAATAAACTATATACGACCTGCTGAAAGGCAAGACCAGCGCCCTATAATAAACTATAGGGTGCGATCCTGCGCAACCAAACCACAGCTGCCTCTATAATAAACTATAGGGTGCGATGCTCCTGCAGCCAAACCTACAGCTGCCTCTATAATAACTATAGGGGCATCCTGCTGCACCAACACACGCTGCCTCTATAATAAACTATAGGGGCGATCCTGCGCACCACAAAAAAACACAGCTCCCCTCTATAATAAACTATAGGGACGATCCGCTGCCATCCAACACACAGCTGCCTCTATAATAAACTATAGGGGCGATCCTGCTGCAGCCAGCACACAGCTGCCTCTATAATAAACTAAGGGTGCATCCTGCTGCAGCCAAGACACACAGCTGCCTCTATAATAAACTATAGGGCGATCCTGCTGCACCAAACACACAGCTGCCCTATAATAAACTAAGGGAGCGATCCTGCTGGCACCAACACACAGCTGCCTCTATAATAAATCTATAGGGACGATCCCTGCGCAGCCAACACACAGCTGCCTCTATAATAAACTATAGGGTGGATCCTGCTGCACCCAAAACACACAGCTGCCTCTATAATAAACTATAGGAGCGATCCTGCTGCACCACACACGCTGCCTCTATAATAAACTATAGGTGATCCTGCTGCAAAATCCAAACACACAGCTGCCTCTATAATAAACTTTTAGGAGGACCCCGCTGCAGCCAACACAGCTGCCTCTATAATCAACTATAGGGTGAGATCCTGCTGCAGCCATCACACAGCTGCCTCTATAATAAACTATAGGGAGCGATCCTGCTGCAGCCAGCACACAGCTGCCTCTATAATAAACTATAGGGAGCGATCCTGCTGCAGCCAGCACACAGCTGCCTCTATAATAAACTATAGGGAGCGATCCTGCTGCAGCCAACACACAGCTGCCTCTATAATAAACAAATGGGGGGGGTCGATCTTGCTGCATCCAACACAAAAAAGCTGCCTCTATAATAAACTATAGGGAGCGATCCTGCTGCAGCCAGCACACAGCTTCATATTGGATAGGTGTTGGTTCGGTTTAGGATCCGATTGCTGCAGCGTTTTTTAATCCAATTTTAAGATCCAACACGGATCCAAAATCGGATCTAAACACGCTGTGTGAACGGCCCCTTACTGTCATTGTGATAATCATGTGGTTTAAATAAAGCTGTGGCCATTTAACACCAGAAATGACGTGTTGTGTGCTTGTGCATATATACGGTAGTTTGGGTCAATTGTAGTGAGTGGGGGTCCATCCTGTATCCGGAAGTCATGGGCTAAATTTTGCACCAAAACATACATGATCTATTCCAAATTTTAAATTGTGGATTTTCTAATGAAAATGTCCATTGCAAATCCATCCTGTGTGCCTTCCCTCCTGAATTTGGTACAATGATGTGTAATCTGGCACTACATGACCGCAGCTGCCACTCACTGGTGACGTCAGTATGTAAGGGCACATTCACACAAGAAGGATCTGCTGCAGATTTTATCAGGGATTAGTTGTTGATTTTACTGTAGATTTTTCTACATTGACTTCAATGGGAGAAGACAAAATTTAAAGGAAAGACTGAACTGCAGATTTTAAAACTAGATTCTGCTTCATTCCATTGAAGTCAATGTAAAAAAAATCTGTAGTAAAATCGACAAACTAATTAATGACAAAATCCGCACCGAAATCTGCCCTTTGTGAACATACCCCAACAATTTTGCAATCATAAATTGGGGCCCAGTGATCAGGGGCACAGGATTAACAGCAAATCTGAAATAACTTTAAACATTTCAAAGTTTTTTTTAGAATTTGGAATTACCCTTAAAGAGGTTTTGCCACGATGTAATGTCGGGGGATCCTCCAAAATGGGTATTTAATCCCTTTTCTAAATATATGTCATTAAAAGAAGTGAAGCCTCTCAGAGCTACAGCCTGACTTATATGCCCTTAGTTTCCTGACAGTTTACATTAGACACGACCAGGAGCTGACAGGAACTGATCTGGCCGGGCTTGCATTGTTTGCACTTCTTATCTGATGGCAGGGACTTTGAAGGGACTGGGAGAAAAGATCCTGTTTTCTTTTGTATAGAGAATCCACTGGTTGTAATGTAATTATCTGAGTAAACCCTGCAGACACTTCCTGGCTCCCTGCTCATAAGAGGGAGAAACTTGTGCACAATACAGTTCTGCTATGTGGATTAACAAAAAAACAAAAATAACATGTTTGCTTAAGTACAGAGACTGAATATCAGGAGCGTGCATGGGAGTGGGGGATGACCCTCACAGAGGAGTACTTGTTTTTTTTAAACACAGAAACACAACGCCCCTTTTTCACGCCTCAAGAGGGAAGTATCAGCCTGTTAGATGAGGAACTCACTTCTTGGCAAAACCCCTTTAATTTGAGGCAATTGGAGAACCCCTTTATAGAGTCGGCGTTCCTGAAAGTATTGGAGACAGATCTTATGATTCAGTGCTGACCCCCAAGCAAGCTGAACGTCAGGCAGAATTGGCCCTCGGCTCCTAGAAGAGACATGGTGGAGCCACCTGAGAGGCGTCGGCTCCTCCACCGGACGAGTTCATCACCTTCCTTGTGATTTGCTGCCGTCCACGTTTAAACTGAAAGGAATTTTTGGAGATTTCTGATCTGTTTTTACCATTTTTTAGTCAATCTTGAACATCTCAGAATTGACTCAAGGAGGAACCAGATCTCACAGAAGCTCCTCTATTCACACTGTACATCACCCCCGGTGCCTGCTCCGCGCTGGCTGCATTATGAGCCATGAAAGCGGAGCAGTGTGAGAAGCGGCAAGAAGCCCTGCAGAACAAAGACGTCCACCTGATCGGTGCTAAACCCCTGGCACCAGTGCTGGCATTGGCACAAGCTGCATGATTAGGAGGCCAGGACTCCAGGAGGGCAGAGAGGAGACGGTGCAGTGCAGGCTGTTATATTCATCCTACCAATGTCTGCACCCTTTAGGGTATTTTTTTATTTTCTTTATTGGGCAGGTCTGGGGCTGTTACTTCTATGGGGGTCCTGAGGCCAGCACAGTTATAAGGGTCTTATGGTAGACTGTGGTTGTCAAGGTTATGATTGTTCTGTGGCTGTATAAATGGGAGCCATTAGGGGTTGGCGGGCCCGCTTTATGATGAGCCCTGTGGCAGGCATTCTTATTAATGGGGGGGGGCCACTTTTGGGGGCCCAGGCACTGTTATGGGTGTCCTGTATGGTCTGGCACCTTAATTGTGAGGCCTTGTGGGCAGGCACTATTATAGGAGCCCTGTGGCAGGCACTGTAATGGGGGCCCTGTGGCCGGCACTGTAATGGGGGGGCCCTGTGGCAGGCACTGTTATGGGGGTCCTGTAGCAGGCACTGTAAGGGGGGTTGCACATGTGCGGCAGCACTGTATGGGGCCCTGTGCAGGATGTATCCTTAGCCTTTGGGGGCCTGGGCACACGTTATGTGGGTGTCACACTTTTTCCAGAAATTTTGTTTCTGGAGGCCCTATGGACTTGTGTCTTCATTTAATAATTAATGTGGGTCACATGTCCAGCATTGCTCTGAGGCCTGTGGTTGGCCTATAATTAGGGGGCACATGTCCAGCATTGCTCTGAGGGTCCTGTGGTTGACTCTATAATAAGGGGTCACATGTCCAGCATTGCTCTGAGGGTCCTATGGTTGGCCTATAATTAGGGGGCACATGTCCAGCATTGCTCTGAGGGTCCTGTGGTTGACTCTATAATAAGGGGTTACATGTCCAGCATTGCTCTGAGGGTCCTATGGTTGACTCTATAATAAGGGTCACATGTCCAGCATTGCTCTGATGGGCCTGTGGTTGTCTATATAATATTTGGTCTCATGTCTAGCAGAGCTCTAAGGGGGTCCTGTGGTTGACTCTATAATAAGTGGTCACATGTCCAGCATTGTCATGAGGGTCCTGTGGTTTGGCTATATAATAAGGGGTCACATGTCCAGCATTGTCATGAGGGTCCTGTGGTTGACTCTATAATAAGGGGTCACATGTCCAGCATTGCTCTGAGGGTCCTGTGGTTGTCTCTATGGTAAGCGGTCACATGTCCAGCATTGCTCTGAGGGTCCTGTGGTTGACTCCATAATAAGGTCTACATTCCAGCATTGCTCTGAGGGTCCATATGGTTGGCCTATAATTAGGGGGCACATGTCCAGCATTCTCTGAGGGTCCTGTGGTTGACTCTATAATAAGGGGTCCCATGTCCAGCATTGCTCTAAGGGGGTCCTGTGGTTGCTCTATATAAGTGTCACATTCCAGCTTGTCATGACGGTCCTGTGGTTTAAACTCTATAATAAGGGTCACATGTCCACATTGTCTGACGTCCTGTGGTTGATCTATAATAAGGGGTCACTTCCACATTGTCATGAGGGCCTGGGGTTTGGTAATAAAAAGGGTCACTTCAGCAGTCTGGGTCCTGGGGTTACTCTAAATAAGGGGTTCACATGTCCAGCTTTGTCAGAGGGCCCTGGGGTTTTGGCTGTAAATAAGGGGTCACTGCCCAGCTTTGTCATGGGGGTCCGGGGTTTTTGCTATTAAAAAGGGGGTCACAGTCCAGCATGTCATGGGGTCCTGGGGTTGCCCCTTATAATAAGGGGTCAAATTTTCCACATTGTCATGGGGGTTGGGGTTTTGGGCTATATAAAAAGGGGGTCACATGCCACTTTTCTGGGGGTCCTGGGGTTGACTCTATAAAAAAGGCACTTCCAGCTTGCATGGGGGCCCCTGGGGTTTTGGCTGTATAAAAAGGGGGTCACTTCCAGCATTGTCATGGGGGCCCGGGGTTTTGGGCTATATAAAAAGGGGTCACATGTCCAGCATTGTCATGAGGGTCCGGGGTTACCTATAAAAAGGGGTCACATGCCAGCATTGTTGGGGTCCTGGGGTTGTCTCTTGGAAGGGGGTCCCCATGTCCAGCATTGCTCTGGGGGGTCCTGGGGTTTCTCAAGTAACTCAATGTCCACATTGCCGGGGGTCATATGGCTGTCACTATAATGTGCATTTATATATTGCTATAAAATTGTGGTATAATCATGTTGACATTATTGCCATTGGATATATACAGTAAGGGGGACATGTATGAAGATTGGCACGTCGAAGCGCCTGTTTTCACATTTTTTTCAGTGAAAACTGCGCCCTGATGTATGTCGGCGCCGAAGTGCGCTCATACATTTCGGGCAAACTTCAACGCCTCCAACAGACAGACCACATTGAAATTGGTCTGCTTGTCGGAGCTCTAATGCACCTCACTTTGCCGACCCGCATTCATACATGCGTCGGAGATTTTGGATGTGGTGCGTCCCAGCCCAGAACACCCACAGAACGCCCCTACATGTTAGGCGCATACAAGTGGCGAAGCTTGCGCCTAACAGCGCATTCCTGCGTCCGACAGCGGAGTCGGCACAGTGAGGCGCATTATACGCCTGAAAACAGGCGAAAAGCCCGATCACACATGTCGCCCTAAATCTTGTCACCAAAAACCTTCACCGTCCCTGGTCTGGTTTATGCTTTGGCCTCATGACCACATGGTCCTTTGCTGTGCAGACCTGTAATGCTGCACTAACAGAAATCTGTGGTCCCCTCCTGTACCTTCACGTGCCACCGCTATGATATGGAGGCACCGAGAGAATACCTCCCACATTCATACTCTAAGGACCGTTCTGCAGCAATGTGGGCTCTGTGCACATGAGGACTATGTTGGAGATGTGGGGAGACCTCTGCTGTCTTCAGCTTTATCCATGTCACAAGAAAGAAAGCTAAGAAATAACCGTCTGTAGTAAATGACATAGGCCGGGTCTCTGCTGCTGCCACTTTCTGCCGCATAAAACCATACGCTCACTAATTGTATGTGCTATCTGACCTTTCTATGGCAAAGTAACAGAGTGAGTGACTTGCCCATAGCCATCCTGCGAAAAGCATGTAAAACATCCTGAACGTGCCACATTAATGAAACGTCAAGATCCCAGCAAAGATCACATACGAGGTGTGAGCCGGGCTGGAGCAAGGCTTCCCGTCACCTGCAGCAACGGTTACGTTCACTGCCCTAGCCCAGTCTATAAATCCTGGCCAAGGCAAAACTGGTGCCCGGACAGGAGGTGAGATCACCCGATGACATCCCATAGCTGTGTCCATAGGTATGAGGTTGGAGGCAGGGGCGTAACTTTGGTTCAAAAAGTGGGGGGGGACCAATTGTCCCTCTCAGTCCCTATCTTCCTCTCCTTCCTTCACTCGCCTTCCCTTTCAATTACCCTCCTTTCCCTTCTCTCCCCTCCTCTCCCTGCAGTGAAGCGGCCGGCTCTAACCCAGCTCCCCCAGCAGGCCTGGATGGAGTCGTTATGGCAAACACTTTTGGTGCAATCCATAAGGTTATGAGTGGCTCTCTGATTACTGAAGTTTAGAGCTGGACTGAGGTTAAAAAGCAGCCCTGGCGATGAAACCGAACCAGCCCCCTATAATATTTCCCCCTCTACATGGAAATAAAAAACATTGTGCAATGCAGCCAATTTCGCTTAACCCCTCCCATCACTACTTCATTAAATTTGTTATACACACAAAAGAATGAGGAAAATAAAAGAACCTAATCTCACTGTACCCCGGTAATCACTTATGTCACATACTGTACCCCAAAATTTATTTTTTTGCATACCATACACCAGAAATTACGTCACTCACTGCACCCAGAAATTAATGGTAGCCACAGAAATTACATTACTAACTGCACCTTGAAATAAATTGTACATTGTACTCAAGAAATAATATAATTCACTGTGTCCCAAAAATGTATTATATTACACACTGAACCCTAGAAATTAATTCCATTACTCACTGTACTCCAAAGATTACATCACACCATACCCCAGAGATTACATTACACTGTTCCCCAGAGATTACTACATTACACACCATACACCAGATATAACATTACCCACTGTACCCCAGAGATTAGTTTACACACCGTACCTCAGATATTACTGCATTATTCACTGTACCCCAGAGATTACATTACACACTGTACAACAGAGATTACTACATTACACACCTTACCCCAGATATTACTACATTACACACCAAACACCAGATATTACATTACTCACTGTACCACAGAGATTACTACATTACCCACTGTACCCCAGAGATTAGTTTACACACCGTACCTCAGATATTACTGCATTATTCACTGTACCCCAGAGATTACATTACACACTGTACAAAAGAGATTACATTACACCGTACCACAGAGATTTTTACATTACACACTATACCCCAGAGACTACATTAGACAAGGTACCCTGGAAATTGTGTGTGTACAGTATATATACAGATATTGAATACAGACCCACTATACACAGGGTGGGTTCACATGACAGTTTTTCAGCACTGACAGTGTAGTTTGTTGGAAATTCGGCGTTTGCAAACGCAGAATTCTGGCGAGCCAATGACCCAGGCTGCCCGAGGCAGATTTCTGCCTCCTATTCTTTAGTGCTGTTAGTGCGTAAAACAACTAGAATAATTCTGTGTAGGTGCTGACAGTACACGCCGAAAATACTCAAGTAAAATCAGTGTCATCTAAATGACTACACTGATTATACATTGATTACTATAATGTAAATCAGTTTCCTGTCGAATTGGACGCCTGTTCTGAGGCAGATTCAGCACTGAATCCATCCCAGAATCAGCATTCATATCTTCTGCATGAATGTACCCTTAAGGTATGTTCACAAGGTGTAAAGCAGGGTGTACTGTGCGCTCTGCTATATGCTGGGTGTTCTAGAAGTACGCGCTGGCCAGTCTATACTTCTAAAATGTTGCGGCGCCAGCCCCATTCACTTTCATTTTCCCCAGCGCGTAAGTGCAGGGAAGACGTGACATGGCTAGACACATACATATACATCTCACATATACATTACATATCCTACAATGCCTGGCACCCTTGTCCCCTCCTTACCTGTCTCCTGTAGTCTGGTGCAGCTGGCATTCGGCAAGAGCATCTTCTCTGATGAGGGCTGAGCATAGGGGAAGTGGTACATGGGGAGGGAAAGATACATCCCCAGATACAGAGTGTGCGGGACTGTGAGCAGCATTCTGATTGGTTAAGCAGCCTCTGCTGACTCCTGCTCTACCAATCAGCGCTGCTCTCACTCTGCACTGACACTTGAGGCTGCTACCTACTCTGTCCCCCCAAGATGCACAGAAATATAGGAGGCAAAGGGTTAACTTCATCCTCCTCTGTGCTTTGTCCTCCCCCACTTACCATATTCTCATGCGTTCATATGGCTTATTTTTTATTGAAGTGTCTAAAAAGTGGGGAGGACCATCCCCCACCTAGAAAGAAGTGGGGGGGACCATCCCCCACCTAGAAAGAAGTGGGGAGGACCATCCCCCACCTAGAAAGAAGTGGGGGGGACCAGTCCCCTCCGTACCCCCCTAAAGTTACACCTATGGTTGGAGGCTTAAAGAGCACCATATAAGAATACTGCACCACCAGTATGCTTAATGTGAATACAGAGGTTCATATCATTTCAGCTCCTTAATGCGGTTTTCCCCACCATGCTGTTTCTCAGAGCCACAAGAAGTTTTAGATTCATGCATCCTTTCTCTTCCTGGTCAGGCTGCAGGTGGTTCTATAGCAGTGATTAGCATCTCATATACCCAGCAGCTCCATAAATCCAGCTCTTCTAATTGTACTAGAAAACAATATTTGGTCTGCACATCCCGAAAAAAAGTTTTGAAAAAAACAATGAGCATAGGTGCACACTGGTGTGGCAGTAAGATACAAACACTATCCAATATCAGCAGCGCACTACTAGCACTAAAAAACTATCAGAAAGAACATAGGAATTTATAGAAAAGCATTTTAAGCCCACCTGCCAGTCAACAAGGTGACCTCAATACAGATAGGAAACTATTCTATTGTTACCTCTCTTGGAGTTCTTTTTGATAGTTTTTTAGTGCTAGTAGAGTGCTGCTGATATTGGATTGTGCTTCTAATTGTACTGACATGGGAGCAGGAGGTCTTATCTATGAGATCTGAAGCTCTCTGCTCGAAAAGGAAACAAGCAATTAGTCTCCTTTGTTTATTAGAGATAACACGCTCTGTTCTCAAGCTGCTGGCAGTCTGACCCATGGTAACTTTACACCCTGCTCTAAGATGCTGACCTGTGTGCACTCAGAGCAGATAAAATCTCTCTTATCTCCTCAAAAAAGCAAAAAAAACCCCTAAAGCAATATATTTGGAAAAAGTCTTCAATTACCTGTCCTTATATGTTAAAAGCTAATCTTCGTAGTGAGACAACCCCTTTACGGATGCAGCATATGTTGACCTTTAGGATGCAAGGAATGTTTGGTTTTGTTGCTACAGCCAGGTTCAGACAGGGGAAACCCCCGGAGGACCCCTGAGCATGGCAGACCTGGAGTTGCTTATCAACTGCATATGTGCCTGTGGGAGAGGCAGAAAGACAGATAGAGGCAAAAGGCAAGAGGAAAATGTCACCCTCAGTGTATTCCAATAATTGTTCTGCAATAAGCCATATGAGGTTCTGTCTTGGCCGTGCGGACCTCCTTGGTGACGATGCTACTGACATCTGCCTGAAACTTCCATAACCACATTGTTAGGCTGCAGTGTTATATCTGAGCCCGAAGAAGAAATAAAGGGCCTACATGTAGATTTACATTGGCACCAAAGGGCTCATCCCCACGGCACAGAGCAAGTACCGGTCGGATTATCTGACCTGTATTTGCTTTGTTTTGGGGCCGTGCACACGGCCGCAGGTGGACGGCTTTTCTCTGCTGTGTGCATAGGCCTGTTGTCATCGTCCACCCGAAAACCAGGCGGAAGAATGAACATGTTCAATCTCTCTCGGACCGCGACGGTCTAAAAAAAAACGTCCGGTGGAAAATCTGTGCAGTGAGGACCGCTGCACGGATTTTCCATAGAGGCCCGTGATAAAGTTTGACGGCTGGTTTACAGACGGCTTTCAAAACCGAAAAATGTCTGTAAAACCGGCTGTGGGGACAAGCCCAAATAGTGAAGTCAGCAGTAATGTAGCAGAGCTGAAGTGACAGAACAGCGGTGTTTATAGCAGTGACTGGGAACAGGGAGGGAAGAAGGTCCAGCGCCAAGAAATGTTGCTGGGGGTCCAGGAGGATTAATCCTGAGGGAGGCAGAGGCCATGTCTGACCATGTGCCACAGCAGTATGAAATGAGTAGCTAGGTCTTGTCTGAATGCAAGGCGGTCGTCCAAGAAGTGAGAGGATTACAGTGCTAATGCTGGGAACTGGCGTGAATCACAGGTGGGTAGTAAAACGGGTGTCGCCCAAGTCTCCTGTCTGGTCTAGTCTGGGCCTAGAGCTTATGCTGCTGATGTCTAACCCTTCAGAGCTGGACTGTTCTGGAGTGGAATCTATGGTGGAGTTTCTCACCCCCTGTGTAGCCCCTGATGTTACAGGTCTGACCGAAAAAACTAAGGGCGACATGTATGAAACTTGGCACCGACACGCCAGTTCTAATTTGATATAGAGGAGTGTAGAATACAACAGTATGTATGAAAGAGTGTTATGCGCCAAACTTTGGCAGTTTTGTTAAAACTTTGGCACATTTTTGGAGCATTCAAAAGTGTCATGTCTAGTGCAGACTGCCCCAAAGTTTGGCGCATAACTATTCAAACATCTGTCGTACAGGGCTAAAACAGTTTTTTGGCTCAAAGTGCACCAGAAACCTAAACATGTCGCCCTAAGGGGTTGTTCACACGGTGTGTTGGATCCAATTTTGGATCTGTTTTTAGATGCGTGTTTGGATCTGTGTTTCGGACCCTAGACAAACCCAAACACGCATCTAACAATGTGCAGTGTAATTGCTTTCAATGTGAAACAAGCATCAGCGTTCAGACGAGTGATCGCCAATGCGTCTTTCGGATGCGTCTTTCGGATGCATTCAAATAATTGTCCTGTCAATTCTTGATCCGTTTGACGCAGGAGACGTCAAAAACTATAAGGTGCGATCCTGCTGCAGCCAAATACGCACCTGCATATTGGATGCGTTTTGGATGCATTTTGGATGCGATTTACACACAGACAAGGCGCGCCGAACTTTAGATACCATTGATGAGTGCACAAAAACCACTTTCATAGATTCATATGCATTTTACACTAAAAAACAGACGCGAAAATTCACTTCGCCCCATCTATTATCATACATGTCTCCCTAAATGTTTTTATTTTGTTAGGGGGCGTGATGCAAAAAGTAATTTCAAGATCAGATAGCGAGTCACTGTCCATGGCTTGTAGGGCAGGACATCACGGTCCTTGGGTGACTCTCTCTTCTGTCTTGGTTGCTTTTGAAGAGTAACAGCTAAACCAAGGTTGAGTCCATAGAAGATAAATTGGCTCTCTCTTCCAGCTCAAAAAAAGGTACAAATATTGCATTCACACGGTTTGCACAACACACATCAATGCTTTTGTTATTAACTAAGCCTCATTGATTCTAATGTTGGGTCTATTTTTCAAAAATGAAAGATAAATATGTTTGAACTAACAGCATTGAAGGCCTAAGACGCACCTCATCAGGATCCTCCAGAGGATCAGCATCACAAGTGTATCTAAAGGGGTAAGTAAAGCCTCTTCAGTCAGAGGAGAGGATACCTTAATATGTACTCCCATGAGATGGCTGACAGACTCCCAAAAACTCTCCATCCCCATGATCACCACTGTATGTGATATATCTCCAGTGCTGGGAACCTCCATATACAGTTATAACTAAATATGTTACTGATATCAGCCACAGCTCTATTATACTGCTGCATAATGGCAGCAAAATGATCATTAGTGAGGGCCCATATCCAAAATGTCTTGTACAAGTTCACTCATAATAAACACATCTATTTATCTGTCTATCTATCTATCTATCTATCTATCTATATTTATCCATCTCTTATATATTTTTCTATCTATCTATCTATCTCATATCTATCTATCTCATATCTATCTATCTATCTATCTATCTATCTATCTATCTCATATCTATCTATCTATCTCATATCTATCTCATATCTATCTATCTCATATCTATCTATCTATCTATCTATCTATCCCATATCTATCTATCTATCTATCTATCTATCTATCTATCTATCTCATATCTATCTATCTATCTATCTATCTCATATATATCTATCTATCTCATATCTATCTCATATCCATGTATCATTTACATCCATTTACAACATTTACACTTTGACATCTCAGTAACTGTATCTGCTATGTCCATATCCACTGCCATAGTCCGATTGCTGCCAAACTCATGAAATTGGCCTCAGCTTCCAATCCACGCAATCTGTAAGAGTGCCGCCTGAGAGAATCCTAAGATTGATCATCACCTCTGCATATACATTGATTGTCGAAATCTGTATTCCAAATATAGATGCACTAACTCAACGAGATTAAGGCATCTATTTGCCTCTATTTGGTAAATGAAGCTGTGGACTATACAGGGCGCCCCCATTATACAATCAGGATTACTAAACCAAATAGTTATATAGGATCATAGGAGCGTTCTTCATGTCTTAGCGCTGAGCCCCCAATGAATTGTTGGATCCATGAACTCTGTGAACTCTGCTCCTGCACACGGGGAGGAGGTGGCCACCATATTTTGGCTGAGGAAGCTCTATTTGCCTTATCGGAGTATATCGGAATGAGATCATCCAAGATGTAGGGCTCTGGAATAAGCATGACCAATATCTCTGCAGACAAGAGCCTGGGTTTTGGGGTTCATTCCCTGAGCACCCCACCATCCAGCACTGCTACATCTTCTATTGTAGGTCAGTGAATGATTAATGTACTGAATATCTATGTAATGGGGGTTCCCTCAGCAATGCACAATGTAACAAGCTGCTCTTCTGTATTCAGCACCACTGTCTGGACAGCTCCTCATTGAACCTCCCATTCTGTACCCATCCCATCCACATCGCAGCAAACCCCCTGGAAAGCAGAACTGAGCTGCCCAGATCCATTGCTGATGGGAGACAGTCTGTATTATCATCACACAGTATCAGACACAAAGACTGGATAGGAAATGATAGTCTGAGAACAGTGAATATCCCATAGCCAGCACTTTCCTCATCCCCCGGATAATTAACAGTATGATAAAGCGCCCATCACACAGATTCACCATACATTAGGCTCCCTGGGGTGCATGCATCAGGCAAGACCTAGGTGACACCAGGATAGTAGAATTACATCCTATGGAGCTCCCACCAAGGACCCTGCAACCAGGAAGTTTATAAATTGATGGCATTATAATACAAAACACACAGTGCCCAGCAAATAGGGGGCATTGACAGAAACCCTCCCAAACATGGCCAACATCATATAGAATACAATTATAATGGTTACAGGATATATTATCTGGATGCATTGGATTCAATGGTGGTCAGTGCATTGCAATCCAGTCCCTTAAGACATTGGGGATACCTTGGCATAAGCCCCTCAGCTCCTCCATACATTGCAGGGATGATAATATATTACAAAGATATCCCTTAGGGTCTGCAGTGATACATATACAACAATGGCCCATGTCTGGGGGCACAGGACAGAAACCCACAATTATCCAAGACCCAATGACCAGCACACACATATATATATATATATACATTGAAGGAATAAGACATATGACAGACCACACTGCAAATCACTGAAGACTCATCTACATCTATTCTGTGCATGCCCCTCAGTGTGTGACCCTAAGACATGGGTGACACCAGGGTTCTATGCATCATGCCCCCTCAGTGTGTGACCCTAAGACATGGGTGACACCAGGGTTCTGTGCATCATGCCCCTCAGTGTGTACCCCTAAGACATGGGTGACACCAGGGTTCTGTGCATCATGCCCCTCAGTGTGTGACCCTAAGACATGGGTGACACTAGGGTAAATCCCTTACCCCCCTGCCCCTCACCTTCCCTATTTACTAACCAGCAGGTATATGCTCAAATTAGAATACCAAATATTACACCCTTGGTGCAAACAGCCCATAGTGCCCACCACACACCTCTCAGGGTCCACAGTGGCACGTGCATCACAATATTTGCCTCCCCCCCCCTCCCCAGACTTGGTTAACACCTGGGCAAGCAGTTCCCCAACCCCTCCAGGTTCTAGCAAGTGCAAGGAGGGATGGAAACCACAGTGCCCAATGCAAAATCTCTCAAGGTCCACAGTGGTGTAAGCACTGCAATGAATGCTGCCCACAGTGGGTGCCACCTGGGCATCTCTCCCCCCAGGACCCCACATATGTAGATAGATACTCACATTGGAGGGATGATAAATTGCCCATTAGTGCCCGGTGCAGCTCTGCTATTCCTAGTGCTCTGGTGCTCCTCAGGGTGGGTAGATGGGGGCTCTACAGGGTGTCCTTCAGGTGCATCCACGGGCTAGCCCCCATAAGGAAGAGGAGTGGGACAAGCTGCAGCCGAGCTCCACAGTAACATGGCAGGAGTGGGGGGCTCATCCTCTGCCACCTCCATCCAGGTGCATCACTGCCAGGCTCCAGAGCATGTGTGCCCGGGTAGCAGGGGGTGTCTCCAGCAGCCACAGTGCCCGGGCAGCGGTAACAGCAGCAGCAGCAGCCTCAATGCTCAGAGCCTGTGCAGCCCCTCCTGCCTCCGCACCAGCCGCCCCCACACTCCGTGACGTCACGCCGCCCACCTCCCTGCACACACCTAGGGGGCTTCTGCTGCCTCTACAGAGGGTCTCTCCCTCAGCTCCTGCCGCAGCCCCGGCTCATTGCAGACGGCTCTTCCCCCTCCAGAGCCTGGAGCAGCTGCAGATTGTCATAGACTCAGCCTGACTGTAGGGGTGAGAGCTCTGTGTAATGTGCACTGGGTCTTATGGATGGACAAAACGCCTCTGTAGCCATCATCTCCTGCAGCTCTACAGGGGCAGAAACTGCACTGACCACAGGGATGTGACATAGGTATCACTGAGAGAAACAAAGTGATACAATGTAACAGAAGTATTGACAAATAATGATGTATCATCTGCACTGATAATATATATGACATAGGTATCACTGAGAGAAACAAAGTGATAAAATGTAACAGAAGTATTTACAAATAATGATGATATCATCTGCACTGATAATATATATGGCATAGGTATCACTGAGAGAAACAAAGTGATACAATGTAACAAGTATTGACAAATAATGGTGTATCATCTGCACTGATAATATATATGGCATAGGTATCACTGAGAGAAGCAAAGTGATACAATGTAACAAGTATTTACAAATAATGATGTATCATCTGCACTGATAATATATATGGCATAGGTATCACTGAGAGAAACAAAGTGATACAATGTAACAAGTATTTACAAATAATGATGTATCATCTGCACTGATAATATATATGGCATAGGTATCACTGAGAGAAGCAAAGTGATACAATGTAACAGAAGTATTTACAAATAATGATGTATCATCTGCCTTGATAATATATATATATACGGCATAGGTATCACTGAGAGAAGCAGAGTGATACAATGTAACAAGTATTTACAAATAATGATGATATCATCTGCCCTGAATCTCAGGGTCCGTCCACACGGTCAGGTTTTCAGACGGATTTTCAGAGGGTTTTTGGATTGTCAACCAGCCCCATAGACTTTAAAGGGGTTGTCTCACTACAAGGATTGCTGATTTTTATGTTAAAGATCTTGCAAAAACAAGTCACTTTGCAATATATGTCCATTAACAGTGTCCTACCGATTCCTAGATATCCCCTCTTGTATGGGCTGCGTCAGCTCCTGAGGTCACTATAGCTACAGACCTGTTTGATCTCTCCTGATAGGCTGCCAGCACTGGTTGCTATAGCTACAGACCTGTTTAATCTCTCCTGATAGGCTGCCAGCACTGGTTGCTATAGCTACAGACCTGTTTGATCTCTCCTGATAGGCTGCCAGCGCAGTTCGCTATAACTACAGACCTGATGTCCTCAGCAGCTCATCACTGCAGGCCAGTAAACACGTCCCTGAATTCAAGAATAAAGTCAAGAAAACAGGACCGAGGTAGGAGGAATCGATGTAGT
Source organism: Phyllomedusa bahiana (assembly GCA_025379985.1). NCBI lineage: Eukaryota > Metazoa > Chordata > Amphibia > Anura > Hylidae > Phyllomedusa > Phyllomedusa bahiana. Next base: position 16,151 of record JAODAL010044251.1, read on the forward strand.
GAGACAACCCCTTTAATAGAAAATCCGTTCAGCAGTCCACCATGAACGGATTTTCAGCCAGACAGATTATTACACCGCTGGCGTTCCAAAAAACTTAGAACATGTTCAGTCTTCCGCCCAGTTTTTGGGTAGAATATGTGCATCTGGTTGAGGTGAATGGTGAATCCGCAAACTGCAGACAGAACCATCCCCCAAATCATGCAAAAAATGAGAAAATACTGTCCAGATTATTAAGAAAAAATCTGACCGGTAGTTTGTCTATGCCGTGTGGATGCAGCCTTAGGGCACGTCCACACAGGAAGGGATTTTAGTCAGTTTTTCAGATGGTTTTCAAAACCGACTGTGAACCATCCCCATAGGCTTTCATAGAAAATCCACCCAGTATCTGCACTGCACTGTTTTTCTACTGTTTTTCTACAAGCAAAGCTCCCCCATACACTTTAATAGAAAATTCATGCAACAGTCCCCACTGCACGGATTTTCCACCAGACGGTTTTCGATACCGCAGGCGGTCCGAAAGACTTAAAACATGTTCATCCTTCTGCCCCCGGTTTTCAGGCAGAACATAAACATGTGGGTGTGAAGGGGGACGGCTTAAATCTGCAAACCATGGACAGAACCGTCCCCTTATGTGCCAAAAAAAGGCAAAATACCAGTCAGGAAATCCAACTGGTATTTGGTCTTTGCCGTGTGAATGCACCCTTAGGGCACGGCCACACAGCAAGGGTTTTCAGTCAGTTTTTCAAAACCGACTGTGAACCATCCCCATAGGCTTTCATAGAAAAGCCACCCAGTAGTCTGCACTGCACTGTTTTTCTACTGGGCAGACTTTCACGCGGCCGGCGTTCTGAAAAACTCAGAACATGCACAATCTTCCGCCCAGTTTGCGGGCAGAAGGTGTGCTAGTCAATGGTTATAGGGGACGGGCGAATCTACAAACCGCGGACAGAATCGTCCCCCAAAACTTCAGAAGTCGATAATATACCGGCCAGATTCTTTAATCAGAAACCAACCAGTACTTTTTCTATGCTGCATGGACGCACACTCAGGCTATGTCTACAAGGCAACTGTAAAATGCTATCGAAAATACACCACAAACCACGGTCGGTTCTCGGATTTTGGCCGGCTCATTACATAGAACTAGAATCCGATTAGGCAATGTTCACACGGCTTATTGCCGGCGTAATTGGGGGGCCGGATTTCGCCCCGCAATTACATCGGCTGCCGTGCAGTGGGGGTGTGGCGGGGGTCCAGCAGCTCGCCGGCCCCATAGACACTCATTATTCACGGCGCGTACACGCTGTAAATAATGTGCATGTCACTTTCTCCCCCCGCGGCGGATTCGCCGAGCGTGGAGAGGAGACGGAATCCACTGTTCTCTATGACAACTGTGGATTAACGTAATGACTGGGACGGATTTCAGCTGTACTGCAGCGCAAATACGGTGCGCAGCACGGCTGAAATCAGCGTTCAAATAAGCCGTGCGAACGAGGCCTTATAGGACATGTTCTATAAACCGGCAGTTTAGAAATCAGACAACAGAGAATCTGTGCGGTGTAGACTACAGCTCGGATTTTCTATTGTGGTCTATGGGGCGCTGGTTACAGTTGGATTTTTTGGATTCTAAATACTGAATCTGCTTAAAAATTCCAACAAAAACTAATGCAGTTTAGACATGGCTTATACATTCAAAACTCCTATGTAGCCATGATGTCCTTCCGCTTCAGCTCTAAGTGGGCATAAACTGCACTTAATGTATATATATCTATATATATGACGTGTATTAATGATAGAAACAAAATGATACATAATAACATAAATGATGATACAATATAGTAATGGTATAATGTGCACCGAGTTTTACTAGATGAGCAAAAATCCTATATAGTCATCGTACCCTTCTGCTCCAGCTCTAAGGGCCACATGAATGAACCTGTTTAGGTCTAAAACTCACTTTTTGTCTATAGGTTACTATGGGCAAAAGAGTGAGTTTTAGACCTAAACAGTTTCATACATGTGGCCCTAAATGTTCATTATCTGCACTTTTTACATCTATAGTACATATATATGAATGATAGAAGCAAAAGGATACATTACAATAGAAAGGTTATGTCTACCTATGTGTTAAAATGCAGCCCAAAATCCGACAGCAATTTAACAGCCCCTGTACCACGTTTGTTGGCGCAGGTTTGCGCTAAAAACCGAAGTCAATTTTCCGATTTCCCGCCGGCCCAGTACATTGACTGGGAATCTGGCAATCTGGGTTTTATCCATGAATGCTTTTAAGTGCTGTGATAAATTAGCTGGCATCTTAGAAAATGGGGAGGGTGGTGCTGGCGGGACCACATCCGGGACTCACACTTATCTCACGAGCCTCCCTCGAAATTGCACAACTCTCCATTCTGTTCTATGGGAATTTTGAGTACAGCCGAATACACCGCTCACCTGTAATCAGAACTCCCATAGAACAGAGACTTTATGGTGTTTAGAGGGGGGACCCGCACCCATCAGACGTTGATAGTATATCCTATTGATATGCCATCAATATTTGAAATGCGAATACCTCTTTGATAGTACATTTAGTGCTAGATATAACTGTTGCAAATTATCATAGGGATCCATATTTCTTCCAAAGAACATTCAATAAGGTGGGAGTTCCCCTTGAAGTCCTTGAACAAGAAATACTATACCATAAGGAATATTGTACTATAAGATCCAATGGCTACCTGCTTGTCTGTTTTCTGTTCATTGACAGAGCTCCAATAAGCATGGTATCCCATGTGTACAGTGACGTACCTAAAAGTCCTTGGGCCCCAATGCCAAATCTGTTCCAGTGCCATTGGATATGTGCGGCCCCTTAGGACCGGGTTATTCAATATTCATAAATTTATAATTTTGCTGTGCATTGATGTCATTGCACATTAGTTAATTAGATGAAAGGTCATTTAGCAAAGAAGACAAACTAAGCAAATTCAGTACATTCCAGTCACAGAAGGTCCACGAGAGCCAAGGACCCCGATCAGTTGCTAAGGAGATGCATTGTCATACCAGTAAATATAGTGTCATCAGCATCATAGTTTATTAAAGAAGCTCAGCAAATCCCATTGGGCATTAATGGAAACAGGAGAGAACTGTAATTTATTCATACAAGTCAAAGCATCTTAGAATGAAGAGCAAGATTAAAACACCTCCACCTTCAAATGCCCCCTAGTCCGCCCCTAAGTTGTGGTTGCTGGTAAATCTGTTGTTTCCTCCACCTTCTAGCAGCTGTCATTCCAAATCCTATACATGGAAGACTGACGATTTGAGCAGTTGGGTGATGCTAAAGGGCCACAGCTTTATTGGGGGCCACTGTCTTCCATTTTAGAACTGCACTGTATACTTATATTGGGGAGGGGGTTGTGGTAAGAACTTTGATTTGCTTTTATTTGAGGCCCCACCATTGGTGTTGAGTTTTGGGGCTCAGCAGTGCAGTTTGGGCCCAAAAGCGGTATTGATTCTTGGAACACACCAAAGGAATAGATTCTTATGGCCCAACAGTGATGTTGATTATTAGGACCCCCCTTACAGACACTTTTTATGATTGTACATACTGGACTTGATTCTTGCATCCTGCCTCGTGCGTTTTGCCTCTCTTTCTATGCCTTTCAGTCTTCTATGCCCAGGTGCCCACTATGGCCAGATATCCACCATGCCCAGGCGCTCACCATAACCAGGCGCCCACCATGCCCAGACATCCAATATGCCCAGGTGCCCTCCATGCCCAGGTGCCCACCATGCCCAGGCACCCACCATGTCCAGACATCCAACATGCCCAGGCACCCACCATGCCCGGACACCCATCATGCCCAGGCACTAATATTAATGATTGCACATACTGCACATGACTCTTGCATCCCACCTCTTGCTTTTTGCCTCTCTTTCTATGCCTGTCGGTCTGTTATGACCTCGCGCCCAGAATGTCGAGTCCTCCACTATGCCCCGGCTCCCTCCATGTCCAGTCATTCACCATGCCCAGGCGCCCACCATGCCCAGGCCCCCACCATGCCCAGGCACCCACCATGTCCAGACATCCACCATGCCTGGACGCCCATCATGCCCAGGCGCCCACCATGCCCAGGAGCCCACCACACCCAGGCACCCACCATTACCAGGCACCCACCATGTCCAGGAGCCCACCATGTCCAGGAGCCCACCATACCCAGGCGCCCACCATATCCAGGCGCCCACCATTTCCCGGCACCCACCATGCCCAGGCGCCCACCATATCCAGGTGCCCACCATGCCCAGGTGCCCACCATGCCCAGGTGCCCACCATGTCAAGTAGTCCACCATGTCATGGCACCCACCATGCCCAGGTGGCCATCCTGCCAAGGAGCCCACCATGCGCAGGAGCCCATTAATTGCATCAGTACGCAGACATTTCTCAGCACTCCTTACTCCATTGTGGTTAATTTATAAACTGAGGGGGACATATTTGAAAACTGTCTAGCAGTAAGACTGTCCTTGTTGGCCATAGCAACCAATCAGAGCCCATAGCAACTAATCAGAGCTTATAGCAACCAATCAGAGCTCAGCTTTTATTTTTCCAGAACACTATATGAAATGAAAGCTGAGCTCTGATTGGTTGCTATGGGCAACGATGACAGTCTTAGGGCATGTTCACATGATATATTTGAAATACGTATTTTGGTAAGTATTATGTACCAAAATACGTATTTAACAGTGTTCCAGCCAGAGCCCATTGATTTCAATGTAAAATATGTACTGTACTGAAACGCTGCAACAACAACGCCAATAATACAAGCATAGCAACAAATAAATTTGCAAAACTTGGAGCCACAGAGGACCCCATCAAGGTCCCCTGTAGCTGCAAGTACAGTTGCTCCAAGTTTTGCTAATTTATTTGTATTGTGGCGGCATTTCGTCGATGGTGATTTCCTCCTATGGAGGGAATCTGAGATAGAACTTGAATCCTTTCTACAGTATATTAATAATTTACATAATCTAATTAAGTTTACTCTCACTAAACATCCGAGTGTTGTTCAATACTTAGCTGTTCAAGTGACTAAAAATGGAAAGAAATTAGAAACTACATTATATACAAAAAGTATTGATCGAAATAATCTGTTACATCAAGATTCATTCCATCACCCGCAGGTGTTTAAAGGTATTCCTAAAGACCAATTGGTTCGAGCTAAATGCATTTGCTCAGACAATTTATACTATACAGAGAGTGCTAAGAATATGGTTGATAAATTTGAAAAGTGTGGTTATAATAAGATCGAAGTACAAAAAGTAGCAGATGAAAGTTCAAGAATTGAGAGAAGAGGATCTCCTCAAAGTTAAAAAGAGAACTAATAATGATAGAATAGTGTTTTCATCTACGTATAATTAAATCAAAAAGAGTATTCTCAAACATTGGCGGATATTGAGTAGTGATCCAATATATGGCTCTATGTTGAAAAATCCCCCAATATGTGTGTTTAAACGGGGTAAAACTATCGGTGATACTATTGTATCATCTGATATAAAGAAACGCACTACTAGACAAGCTAGATTAGGCACTGTGAGAACAGGTACGTTTGAGTGTCTCAATTGCCTTAACTGTTCCTCCACTATTAAAGGCTCTACTGTAAAACATCCTATGAAAGGATTCGATATTCAAATAAAAGTTTTTTTTTACATGCAATACCTCCCAAGTGATTTATCTTATCAAATGCCTATGTGGTAAAATATATATCGGTCAGACCAGTAGAGAGATTAGGATTCGAATTAATGAACATCGATCTGCTATACGTTTATTTAAACAAAAAACAAAATAAGAAATTGATACAAAAAAGAAGTTTGGAGAGACAACCATCGCTCGTCACTTCGTGGAAGGCGGACACATTGGCGACATGTCCGAAAAGTGGCGTATCCATGGCAGTTTTAGGAGCATTAAATCAGTGTAAAGTGCGCCTGAAAGTCCGATACCTTCTAAAAATTGCCGTCAGGTATACCTTGCATAGATTACTTAATGTGCCTAAAATGGCACATCGTACCAAAAAAGGGGGCATTGCATCAAAAAAGGGCGCATTGCATCAAAAAAGGGGGCATCATATCAAAAAAGAGGGCATTGCATCAAAAAAGGGGGCATTGCATCAAAAAAGGGGGCATCGTATCAAAAAAGGGCGCATTTCATCAAAAAAAGGCGCATTGCTCAACACTCGGCACATAGTATATCATTGGTAGTATATGTTATGCGTCTATTGAGGCTCATTGCCCTTAACATATGTAAGGCGCCTCAATAGGCGCATTTCGCGACGGGGGCGCACAATGCACCATATTTAGGCACGTTACAAAGTGTCGTTCCCGGCGTATAATGCGCCTAGTTTTGGTGTACGACAGTCCATTTACAACAAGAATATGGTGTCAAAAGTGGGTTTGCCGCAAAATAGAACAAAAAACTGGCGTTGGTCTAAGTCTGAAGCCCTAAACATCTCCCTCCCCCCTTCGGTTGTATCCTCTCTGAAAGCAACATTTCCTTTCTCCTGGCCCTCAGGTGCAATAACCTATTTAGGGATGAAAATCCCGTCTGATCTTAACCAATTGTTTGAGTTAAATTTCCGTCCGCTTCTCTCCCACTTTACTCAAACTCTCCAGGTCTGGAGGTCTAAGACTTTTTCCTGGTTTGAGAGGATGAATGTCCTAAAGATGTCTCTCCTCCCAAAGCTCCTTTACCTAATACAAACAGTGCCCATTCCACTACCCACCTCCTTTTGGCAGCAGCTACGTAGAAATTTCTCAGATTTCATTTGGCACCCAAGCCGCCCTAGAATTAATAGAGCTGTGTTATGCAGGCCTAAGGACATGGGGGGAGTGAGTCTCCCAGACTGTAGGCTCTATTACTTGGCCTCAGCCTACAAGCGATTTATAGACCTGGTGCATAAATCCCAGGCTAAGCTATGGGTTTTTATCGCACAGACTCTCAGCCCTCTGTCGTTGGCCTCTCTCCCTTTGCATCCAAGCTCGGTGTTCAGGAAGTCAGAGACCTTTTCCTTCACCACTATCCAGACCCTGAACACCTTGTGTAAAATAAAACCCCAGGATTCCCTACGTGATCTCACGGGCCCTTTAACCCCCATCACAGACATATCCGAGCTTCCCCCCGGGGCAGTCGCCAAATACCTTTTTGGGGTTAAACCAAAAAACCGCTCTTTTGCAAGTACATGCCCTGTTCTCAGGGGAGCCTTCGCCCCTTATCTGAAATCATAGGTCACCCTCGACAAGTGCTGAAACGCTTTTCCTTTGAATATGCCCAACTCACACATTTTATTTCTTCCATGCCTCTTGGCACTAATTTTCAGTCTACCTTTGAACGCCTGTGCTCTACAGCATCTCCCCCGCGTCACCTAATTTCAGTCCTCTATCACCTACTCTTGGCTCTCAATGATACGCAGCTGCCGTCTTACTGCCGGTCCTGGGAGAAAGAGCTGAACAAAACTTTCACAGAAGATCAAGTGGCACAGGTGTTTTCCATCTGACTCATAGGGCCGTCATGGCATGTAAGGCACAAGAGATAGTTATAAAATATTATCTAGAGGGTACAGGGTACCGGTCTGTTACAAAAATAGTGGCCCAATGTTCATCGACATGCGGGCCCGCTGTGGGTAGAGGTTGGCACTATGTCGCATATTTGGTTTGGGACTGTACGAGCATCAGACCAATTCTGGTCACGATCCTACGGAAATCAGAGACTGCATGGCACAGTTATTCCGATAGCCTTAAGCGGTTCCTTTGTTCATTTTTAAAACTCCTGTGTTGGGCCCTAAAAAGAAAATCTCTCACTACACTTTCTCCAGGGGGCAAAGTCAGTATCCCAAAATGGAAGACTACATTCCCCCCCCCCTGGCAGTTTGGAAATGGGTTGCACACACTTACCGGGGAGGAGCTTGTGGTTTTAAGACGGACCGAATTAACCAAGTTCTGCGGATTTGGGGCCCCCCTGGATGGAATACCAACCCCCGGGGAATTCGAACCCAAAATTCTTAATCCCCTTGAGCCCCTTCGCATCTTACCCCCATTATCCTTATTAATTGGGCGATGGAAGGGCATCCCGGGGGGGTTCGTGGGGGGGTGGGCGGGCGGGATGGAAGAGACTCGTTTTTTTTTTCTTTCTCCCCCTCCTTCTCCTCCCCCCCCTGTTCTTTTCACCGCCCCCTTTCCTTTTGTTCTCAAAAAGCCAAAGGGGGGGGTATCTTTGGGAAATCTTTCACGTTTAGGGGAACAGCATCCTTTTCCCCCCCCCGAGTAATGTGTCATTGAAGCTTTGAAAAGCATCCACCATTGTGGATCCAAGAGACCCCTGCACATGTAAGGAGGGGTCATGCTTTGCCTTGATTAACAAGTCTGTTACCTGAGTTTTTTCTTTGTAACCTTGTTTTCGATTTTGGCTCCTTTATATTGGTAGCGTTTCCCTCTGATACTATAATGTACCACTTTGTTATATTTTTAAAAATCCAATAAACCTTTAAATAAAATTAAAAAAACCCAAAAAACTGGCGTTGGCGTGTTGGGACATGTCGCCCATTGTGTCCGATCTTCGATGGTGTTCACTTAAGCATATAGATAGTGATTGCCCAGAAAGGGTTAAAGGAGATTGCTTCAACGTGAGGCATATTGGATACGGAGGATGCATGCACTTGCTCCCATCGGTCTACATGAATGTTTAAGTTTTAAGGCATTTCTATAAATGTTGTGTTTCTATGTAGTGTATTGTTCTTAGATTGTATGTCATTTTATGTATTTTGGAATTATATTGTTTTTAAATCACGGATAGGTATAAGTACCTCCCATACAATCTACTACGCATGCTTGACAAAGAAGGTAATCCCTTCAAAACATTGCGGCTGTGTCTCTGATCTGGTGTTGGCGTCTCCCGGCTATCCGCAGGGGTGTCAAACTGCCAGCCCTCCAGCTGTTGGGAAACTACAACTCCCATAATGCCCACTGTTATAGATTATACAAATGCATGATGGGAGTTGTAGTTTCCCAACAGCTGGAGGGCCGGCAGTTTGACACCTGTGCCCATAGAGGATGCATGCATACTACAAGGAGGTCACGGACTGACTCATGAGAATTTAAGCATTTCCTTTGGGCCCTTTTTTTATCAACTTTTAAAGTTGCTTCTATTGTTGATATCAAGACTTTACATATTGTTTGGATTAACTAATAAATATATTAAATTAACTTTGGTGTACATCGATATTATAACGAGTACACAGCAAGTCATGGAGAGACTTTCAGTGTAGACCTAGGCATATTGGTATACATGCTATATACAGACTCTTGCTTAAAGTAAAAGTATTCTGCAGTATTTGTAATCCAAAACCAGGAATGGATCCAAAACACAGAAGAGGCTTCTAAATACTGCAGCAAAATATGTATTAAAAAACACTGTGTGAACCCGGCTTAAAGGGGTTGTCTCACTACATGGATTCATCTTACCTCAATCCCATTTTCTTGATTTCATTTTGAATTCAGGGGCGTGTTTACTGGTTTCTACCAGGCTGCTGTAGAAGCCAGGTCAGTAGCTACAGCAACCAGTGCTGGCAGCCTATCAGGAGAGATCAAACAGGTCTGTAGCTATAGTGCTGCGATAGACGAGACGCATGTGCTGCGCTGGCCTATCAGGAGAATAAGACAAGGGCTGTACAGCGTATATAGCAACCAGTGCTGGCAGCCTATCAGGAGAGATCAAACAGGTCTGTAGTAGCTAGCCTGTCATGAGAGACCAGCGCTGGCAGCCTATCAGGAGAGATCGAACAGGTCTGTAGCTATAGAGACCAGCGCTGGCAGCCTATCAGGAGAGATCGAACAGGTCTGTAGCTATAGAGACCAGCGCTGGCAGCCTATCAGGAGAGATCGAAACAGGTCTTGTACTTTCTATTGCTTGGGGTAGCATAGTATTGTAAGTATTTATTTAATGATAATCAATAATAAAAGGTACGATTATAGATTAAGAGCTTTGTGTTTGGCTTCAGGTGTATTTTGTAATGTTCCAGGCTCAACTAAAGGATTTAGTTACTGTACTGTGAAGCTGTAGCTATAGAGACCAGCGCTGGCAGCCTATCAGGAGAGATCGAACAGGTCTTTAGCTATAGTAACCAGTGCTGGCAGCCTATCAGAAGAGATTGCACAGGTCTGTAGCCTTAGTAACCAGTGCTGGCAGCCTACCATGAGAGATGAAACAGGTCTGTAGCTATAGCGACCTGAGAAGCAAGAGGGGATATCCCCAAATACAAGAGGTGATATCTAGGAATAGGTAGGACACTGTTAATGGACACATATTGCAAAGTGACTTGTTTTTGCAAGATCTTTAACATAAAAAGCAGCAATCCCTGTAGTGAGACAACCCCTTTAATGGGTCCTCCCGAGCAGAAGTTTTTACCCCTTAATCTCTCTGTCCTTGTAGGAATTGCTGGAAAACAGGAGCAACCAGGCTGATATAACAGGGCAGAGCATCAAATGTACTGTGCTACCCCCATGTGACCGCTAGGAGCCATCGACCCTATGACATAGAAGGGAGCGGCTGCTACATGACAGTGCTACTTATATCAATGCATCATATAGGGCCCATGTGTCACTGAGGTGGAGGAGAGCTCCTACATCACAGTTGCAGGACCAGCGCTGTTTCTGGTGGATATCCTTTTACTAGAATCCATGTCAATTGGGGAGTCGTGGCAATAAGGTGTTAGAAGCAGAACAGGAGACGTCTTATCTGAGGGTAATAGATTTTAGAAAGTGCAGCTTATTTGGGGAGATCTTCATCTCTGTGGGGTTTTTACTTGAGCAGAATCAAAGAACTGGTACCGAGCAGCCATAGCTTTCATATTGATCCCTATTGATCTGTTTGTCCACGGGTAGAGAGAAACACTGGTAGATTTTCTACGAGCGTCTGGTCCAAGCCGAGTAAACATCGCTTCCTACGGAATAGGACTCCTCTGCACGAAAAATAGTCACCTCATTAGAAAATCTCTCCCACAACATCTGCTCCAGGAGACGGCGGCATTCATATCTCAATCAGAGCAGAGCTTGGCATCTGAAATTACTCTGAGGTTTTCCTTACATAAGCGGTGTAGCAAGATGTATCATTGTTCAGTCCGATTATATATCACACAATGGAGAAGACTTGCGGAAATGTCGGGAAAACCATCTGCAAGTCCATACAGTACCGCGAGTACATACAGGAGCCGCGTGGGGTTTTACTAGTTAATGAGAGAAGGAATTAGAAGCAATAAGCTGTTTCTATGAAATCATTCTCATAGCTAGGTGGTAGGTGCCCCAATCCCAGGTACCCAATGGTATAGTACCTGAGTACATGGTGCCTAGTGGTATGGTGCTCCAGTCTATGGTACCTAATGGTATAGTGCCTGAGTACATGGTGCTAGTGGGTATGGTAGCCCCATGGTCAATGGTATCACAAAAAAACAACTTTTACTGTTATGTTAGTGCCTGTAGTTACATGGTGCTAGTGTTATGGTGCCCTTGGGTCCTTGGTACACAATGGTTAGTGCCTGAATACTTGGTTGCCTAGTGGTATGGTGCTCCGGTCCTTCTTGGTACAAATGGTATAGTTGGCCTTGAGTACATGGTGCCTCGTGGTATGGTGATTCAGTCCCTGGTAACCCGTTGGTATATGTGCCTCGAAGTACAATGGTGCCTTGTGGTATGGTGCCCCAGTCCCTGGTACCAAATGGTATAGTACCTCAGTACATGGTGCCTAGTGCCTAGTGGTATGGTGACCTAGTCCCAGGTACCCAATGGTATATCTACCCTGAGTTACATGGTGCCCTTTGTGGTATGGGTGCCCCAGGTCCCTAGTGTACCAATGTAAGTACCCTGAGTACATGGTGCCTAAGTGGTATGGTGACTCAGTTTCTGGTACCCAATGGTATAGTGCCTGAGCTACATGCTGCCTAGTCTGGTATGGTTTGCCACCAGTCCCAGGGTACCAATGTCTGTGCTCTAGAGTACAATGGTGCTAAAGTGGGTACTATGTTGCCTTCAGTTCTGGTACCCAATGGTATTATAGTGTGTGAGTATACATGGGGCCTGTGGTTTTAGTTGCCCCAGTCCATGGTTTACCCAATGGTTTTATAGTGCCTGAGTTAACATGGTGCTAGTGGTATGGGATTTGCCACAGTCCTGGTAAACACAATGGTATTAAGTACCTGAGTACTCTATGGTGCCTAGTTGGGGTTATGGTGCATCAGTGCACTAGGTACCCAAATGGTATAGTGACTGAGTACATGGTGCCTAGTGGTATAGTGCCCCAGTCCCTGTGATCCCAATTGGTATTTAGTACCTGCCGTCAAATGGTTGCCTAAGTGGTTTTGGTGCCTCAGTCCCTTAAGGTTTTCCACATATTGGTATTGTCCTGAGAACTTAGGGGCCTTAGTGTTAGGGGGGGGTTGGTGCCCCATCCCCCGGTCCCCCTTTTCCAACCCCCCCGTCTATGGTATGGGGGCCCCCGTCCCGAACCCCCCTGGGAAATTACCCCGCGGTCCCTTTTGGATGGGGCCCCAAATCCTTGGTCCCAGGTTAAAAAACCAGTCATGGTCCATGGTTTTATTGCCCTTCCCCGGTCCCAATGGTATGGGCCCCGGTCCATTTTTTTAAAATTTGGGCCTATTGGTCCAATGGTATTGCCGGGCGGTTTTTAATGGTAAAATGGAAATGGTACCCAAGGGATAGGCCTGAAAATTTTTAGTGGTATGGTCCCCGGGTTGTCCCCTGGAAATTTTTCCCGATACAAGGGCCTATGGTATGTGCCCCCCCGGGTTTTTTTGGCCCGGGAAAGGTGCCTGGGTATGGTGCCTGTTTGGGCCCAAGGTAATGCCATAATGGTTCTATTATGGTGCCCGTCCCCCTTAAAAATTTAAATGCCTAGTCTGGTCCATGGTAAAGGTCCCCCCTGGGCCCAATGAAGTCCTGGGCTGGTCCAGGGTATGGTCCCATCCCGGGCCCCCTGGTATTCCGGGCAGGGCCCAGGGTTTTCCCATCCTTGGTACCCCGGTTTGTTTTTGAGCCCCTTTGGGGGGGATGGTGTTAGGTGCCCCAGTCCCGTCCCATGGTATGTGGGGCCCGGGTTTTTCCCCCTGGTTGGGCTCCCGTTTTGTTTAAAGGATTTCCAAGGGAATCTTTCCCCGGGGTTTTTTCCCCCCCCCTGGGCCCCCCTTTGGGATAGTGCCCGATAATGGGGCCTTTTTGCCCCTTTCCCGGTACCCAATGGTTAACCAGTACAGGGTTTTTATAGGGGCCCCCCCAAAACCCCAAAGGTATGTCCCCCATAATGGTGCCAGTGTATGGGGGGGCCCCCCCGGGCAATGGGTTTGCCTAGTACATGGTGCCTAGTGGGGAGGGGGCCCATTCCTGGTACCCCCTGGTATAGAACCGGTAATGGTGCCTAGTGGTATTTTGCCCAGTTTTAAAATTTGTTCCAAAACAGGGGCCTAGTGGTTTTGGCCCATTGGGAAAAAAGTTTGAAAAAGGGTTTCCTAGTGGTATTGGGGCCCCCAGTCCCCGGTACCCAATGGTTTTTTGAGTAAGGTGCCTTTTTAGTTAACCCCAAGGTTTTGGGAAAAATTGTGTAGCCTGGCAGTGGGTTTTTCCTGGTCTGGCCCTGGGGAGGGGGCCCGTAATGTGCCGGGGGGGGGGTTTTCCGGGTTTTGGAACCGGGGTAAATTTTGGAGGGTTGGGGATTGGGCCCCCCCCCGGGCCCCCCGGGGGAAAACCCCCCCCCCTTTTGGTTAAGTGGGGGAGAAAGGTCCCCCTTTTGGTCCCCCTGGGAAGGGGGCCTGGGTAATGGGGCCCTAGGTTTGGGGGGGCCCATTTCCCCCGGGACCCAATGGGATGTCCAGTCTGGTCCAGTGGTTTTGGGGCCCCAGTCCCCCGGGCCCAATGGTTGTGCCCTTCTTTGGGGTTTTTGGATGGTCCCGGGCCCTGTTCCCTGGATGGGCCGCAGGGGGGAAAATCCCCCCTTTGGGGCCCGGAATTTTTGGGCCCCAAAAAAAAACCCACCCCTGGTTTAATGCCTGGGGGGGGGGGGGGGGGGGGGGGGGGGGGGGGGGGGGGGGGGGGGGGGGGGGGGGGGGGGGGGGGGGGGGGGGGGGGGGGGGGGGGGGGGGGGGGGGGGGGGGGGGGGGGGGGGGGGGGGGGGGGTGGGGGGGGGGGGGGGGGGGGGGGGGGGGGGGGGTGTGGGGGGGGGGGGGGGGGGGGGGGGGGGGGGGGGGGGGGGGGGGGGGGGGGGGGGGGGGGGGGGGTGGGGGGGGGGGGGGGGGGGGGGGGGGGGGGGGGGGGGGGGGGGGGGGGGGGGCGGGGGGGGGGGGGGGGGGGGGGGGGGGGGGTGGGGGCGGGGGGGGGGGGGGCGGGGGGGGGGGGGGGGGGGGGGGGGGGGGGGGGGGGGGGGGGGGGGGGGGGGGGGGGGGGGGGGGGGGGGTGGGGGGGGGGGGGGGGGGGACATGGTGGCCTATTTGGTATGGTGCCTCAGTTCCTGGTACCCAATGGTATAGTACCTGAGTACATGGTGCCTAGTGGTATGGTGCCCCAGTCCCTGGTACCCAATGGTATAGTGCCTGAGTACATGGTGCCTAGTGGTATGGTGCCTCAGTCCCTGGTACCCAATGGTATAGTGCCTGAGTACATGGTGCCTAGTGGTATGGTGCCCCAGTCCCTGGTACCCAATGGTATAGTGCCTGAGTACATGGTGCCTAGTGGTATGGTGCCCCAGTCCCTGGTACCCAATGGTATAGTGCCTGAGTACATGGTGCCTAGTGGTATGGTGCCCCAGTCCCTGGTACCCAATGGTATAGTACCTGAGTACATGGTGCCTAGTGGTATGGTGCCCCAGTCCCTGGTACCCAATGGTATAGTACCTGAGTACATGGTGCCTAGTGGTATGGTGCCCTAGTCCCTGGTACCCAATGGTATAGTGCCTGAGTACATTTTTGCCTATGGTATGGGGCCCCAGGGCCTGGCCCAATGGTAAATCCTGGTACATGGTGCTAGTTATGGTGCCCAGTCCCCGGTACCCAAAGTATAGTCCTGAGTCATGGTCCAGTGGGAAGGGCCTCATCCCGGGCCCCAAAGGTTAGTCCTAGTACATGGGGCCCATGGTATGGTGCCCAGTCCTGGTACCAATGTATAACCTGAGAAATGGGCCAAAATGGTAGGTGCCCATCCTTGGGACCAATGGTATAGGGCCTTAGGGACATGGGCCCATGGGATGGGCCTCATTCCCCCTTGTACCCCCCAATGGGATAGTCCTGATACATGGGCCTAGTGGAAAAGGTGCCCAAATCCTGGACCCCAAGGGGAAAGGGGCCTGAGACTGGGGGCCTATGGGTATGGTGCCCCAGTCCTGTACCAATGGTATATCCCGATACATGGTGCCCAGGGTATGGGCCCATTCCCTTTAACCCATTTTATAGTCCTGAGTACATGGGCCCCAGTGGTATGGTGCCCCCCTCCTGTCCCAATGGAAGTCCTGAGCATGGTGCCTATGGTATGGGGGCCCCATCCCTGGTACCCAATGGTATATCCTGAGTAATGGGCCTAGTTGGTAAGGGGCCCAGCCCTTGGTACAAGGTTGTCCTGAGTAATGGTGCCTAGTGGATGGTCCCAGTCCCCCTTTGGGACCAAAGGTATAGTTCTGAGTACAAGGTGCCAGGGAAAGGTGCCCCAGTCCCTGGTACCCCCCAAAGATGGGCCTGAAACTTTGGTCCTATGGTATGGGGCCCATTTTCCCGGACCCAATGTAAAGTCCTATACATGGTGCCAGTTTTATGGGCCCCAGCCCCGGGACCCCAAATTTTTTAGGCCCGGTCATGGTGCCTAGTGGAGGGGCCCACCTGGTACCCAATGGGATTACCTGATTTTAAAGGGGCCTTGTTAAAGGGGGGCCCGGTCCCTGGACCCAATGGTAAGGCCTAGTACAGGTCCTAGTGGTATGGGGCCCCATCCTGGTACCCAAGGTAAGTAAATGAGACAGGTGCCTAGTGGTATGTTTGGGGGCCCCGTCCCTGGTACCCAATGGGAAAAGGCCTGAGTACATGGGGCCTATGGTAAGGTGCCCAGTCCCCCGGTACCCCCTTTTTAAATTCCTGATACATGGGGCCTGTGGGATGGGGGCCCTCCCGGAACCCCTGGTAAAGCCTTTTGTACATGGGGCCGTGGTATGGTGCCCCAGTCCTGGTACCCAATTTTTAGTCCTGAGTACTTTTTTGCCGTTTTGGTGCCCCCGTTCCCGGAAAAATGGTAATCCTGAGTAATGGTGCCTATGGTATGGTTTCCCAGCCTGGGAGCCCAAAGGGGATGTCCTGATACATGGTGCCTATTTGGGATGGTGGCCCCCCCGGTACCCAATGGTATGGCCTGAGTACATGGTGCCTGTGGTATGGTCCCAGTTCCCCGGTACCCAATGGTAAAGTCCTGAGTACATGGGCCTATGGTATGGTCCTCAGTCCCTGGTACCCTTTATGTCCTAGAATGGTGCCTAGGGGATGGTTCCCCAGCCTGGTTCCCAAGTAAATCCTGAGTACATGGGCCTAGTGGGTTTTGGGCCCAATCCCCGGTACCCAAGGTATAGGCCTGAGTACATGGGGCCTATGGTATGGTGCCCCCCGTCCCCGGGAACCCAATGGTTAGTCCTAGTACATGGTGCCCATGGTTTTTTGGTGCCCCAGTCCCTGGTACCCAATGGTATAAATGCCTGAGTCAGGTCCTAGTGGTATGGGGCCCCATTCCCCTGGTACCCAAGGGGATAGTTCCCCGGGGTACATGGTGCCTTTGGGGTTTTTGCCCCCGCCCTGGACCCCCAATGGATAGGGCCTGAGTCATGGGGCCTAGTGGTAAGGTGCCCCAGGGGCC
>JAODAL010044252.1:0-33061 GCA_025379985.1 Phyllomedusa bahiana
AGTTTTTTAAAGTCCCCCACAATCACAGATTCAAGCACTATAAAAACAGAGCACTTTTTGGGTATATTTTTAAATTGCCGTGATCAAGGGTTCATTCAGCTGAACGGTTGGCATGTTACCCCCGGGGGATACTAAAAAAAACGCGATATTGCTTTGTACCATTCCGCTGGTGTTAAAGTTTTTTTTTGTTTTTCTGCATACTGGTGTGAAACAGGTATAAATTTAATGTGCAGTTAAGGCCCGGGTTTACACGGCTTTTTTCCCCGCGGATTGGCGCCGTACTCCCCGCGGATTTCCTTTGCGTACGGCGGCAATCCGTGGGAGAAATTTGGAAATCCATGCCTCAAGAAACAGGGGATTCCGTCGCTCCCACCTGGGCGAATCCGCAATACGCCCCGGGGATAATGGGTTAGGGGGCCGGCGGGCCGCGCCCCCGCCCCCGCCCCTTATTCAAGCGGAAATTTGGGGCCCGCAATCCGGCTCGCAAATCCGGCGTGAATAAGCCGTTGAACGGGGCTAATTGTTCCCTTATGGGGGGGAGTGGCTACTGCTCAGCCATCAGCTGCACCTTTTACTTTCCCCAAGTAGCATGGGGGCAGTTGCCTCTTACGGGGTTCATTTCAGTCCACCCTTTGGGCTGTGAGTAGGCCTTGTTTCTGTATTTTTTGAGTAATTAATGTCCCATTTTTTCTGTGTTTTTCCCAATAACATATGAAATTTTTTAAAAACATTAAGCTTTAAAAACAGTCACTTCCCCTTACAATTTAAAAATCAAAATTTGAAAGGGTGTGCCTGTTCCCATATTAAGTATCCACCATGTGTCACGAGATAGCAGGGGTTTTTTAATGTGCATCAAGGAAATACCAACTCCCTTTCCATAGTAGCTATTGAGAAAGTTAGTCGTCCACCTAGAGGAGGCGATATTAATAAAAAACTGTTATCTCGTGACGCGTAGTGTATATTTAATATGGGAACACGCACAATGCAAGAGTTAAATGTTAGACAAGATATTCTAAATTGTAAATAAAGTGAGTTGTTTTTATAGCTTATATGTATTTAGAAATTTTCAATTTATTGTGAATTTATATGTTTTCTCTAGTTTATCTCATTTGGAAGTGAACTTTAACCTTTTTTGTAGCTATTTATAGGTTTCCGGTTGAAGAGACCGTCTAGACGAACCCAAACTTGCATCTAAAAGCATATGCTCTCACAGAGCAAACACGCCATGTGAACATACCCTATCATGCCTGTAGTAACTGTAGCAGGCAATGCATTGGCTATAGGACCCTCTCCATGGTTTTTAAAATCACCCCTTTTGTACCAGATATGATGGCAAGAAAATTTAGAAGAGCAATGGGAAATGTATGCAAAAATTGTACTAAATTCAATTCAGGGAGACCAATCAGATGAAGACAAGACAGGGGGTGGACGTACACACTATATTAATAAGCTTTTCATGTCAAGAATCCACTTGCTGTTGGGGCTGGGTGAGGCTCCAGTTTGAGTTTTGCTGTCAAGCCTTATGTCTACTTTTGTATTTTGGCCAAAATATCAACTAATACCTTATGCTTGATATTTCTTCAGCAAATAGTCTGGCCTTTTGAGGTTGGGGATCGTGGGATGTTAACTATTTTGGCATTTTACACTTGTCCAATCTCCCCTTCAGTGCATTGTGGGTTTTTCTGTATTCTGTTAAAAATTGCTATTTAAGACATTGTATTTGTCAGTATGGGAGTACAGGGATGTTAATATCAGTGTTGAGCACCAGGTGGGGGTTGGACAATCAAATAGTAATGGCATCACCAATAGGCTGTACCAGGGGCATTTCTAGGGTCCTAAAAGATACAGGGAATGGGCCTCTGCGTTACATTTTGTGCAGTAGGGCTGCTTGCACACAACAATTTTCACAGTGCATAAACTGCGCCATGTATTTTTACCAATAAAAAAAAGTATGTTCTTGTAACTAATTTTCCACTTTTTCTGAATATATACTGTCCATCACCGCAGCAGTCACTGTACAATGAAAATCAGCGCTGACAAATTTGCCTCTTCAGAAGCGCTCATCTATGTATGATACTGTAATACCTCCAAGAAATAGTCCCCAAATAATACACCTGTAGATGGAGCAAATGTATCACACATATTACTGTCATACCGTTACTAAATAAATCCCACAGTACCAAGACAATGAATCCTAAAAGTACCTAAAGACCAAATAATACAGCCACACCATGACCATATGAGACCATCACATAATGACTACCAGTTACAGTGTAGTTACAGCCAGTGATGCACAGATGATATCTTCTCTGAGTCGTTCCCTTCTTTTATTTTCCCTTTCAGCACAGGCCACCTTGATGACTTCTCATGGTCATGATTTGTCGCTGCAGAATTTACCACACAAACATCTTAGAATCATCACTTTTTCAGCACCTTCCTACCCATTCCTTACCTCTGTACAAACTCCCTATAGGGTGGTAGGTGGATGTGGGGGTTATGTGGTGGGAGGTGGAGGTTTGTTTTTTTTTTTTGAAATAGGCCAAAAAAACACAATGGTTGGGGGGGGGAAGCAGGCGGGGCCCTGTACAGGCCCCCAATTTACTGGCAAAATTCTGGGAAATATAGCTGCCTCCCAGTAGGGGGGGGGGTTAAAAGATGCCCCTAGTAGGTAGGGATATAGATTGCCCCTCATTAGGTAGGTATAAAAGGGGCCCCCCCAGTAGGAAAGGGAAATTTTAATTTTGCTCCTAGTGGGGGGAGGAAAATTGTTTCCACCAGTAGGTGGGGAAATATGATGCCCCCCTCATTAATTTGGTAAAAGGGGGCCCACAGTGGGTAAGGAAAAAAGGTGTTTCCAGAAAGGAAGGGGATATAGTTTTCCCCTCACTAAAATAGATATTTTAGATGCCCCTCGCGGGTAGAGATATAAGTCCCCTTTTTAATAATTTTGGGTATATAGGAACCCTGGTAAGAAGGACAAATTTATAAATGGCAAATGGACACTACAACTCGAAGATTTCCTAAATTATTCTAAAAGGGGGAAAAATACCTATAAAAAAGGGGAAAAAAAATTTAACTTTCCCAAAACCCCCCAAGGAGGAAAAAGCCCACAGGTCCTGTACAGAAAAACGGACCTGAGGGACTATGGGGATTCCTATCCAGATGCCTGAAAACGGTAGGACCCAAACACCGGGCGTAAAAAAAACCTCGGGGGTTTTCCGGGGCAATCGCGCCGGGAAAAAAAGGAAGGGAGGGCAGGCAAGAAAACAAAGGGGGTTTCCCCCTCTGGATTCCGCTTTCGGATTCCCCAGTTCCCACGAAAAACAAAATTTGGGAAAGTTTCCCGATGAATTTTTCCACATTAAGAAACACAGTATTGAATTTATCGGCATGAACATTAACATAGAGCAATATAGGAGTTTAAAGAAAAGGTCTCAATTATTTTTCCCAAAAAACGGTTTTTAAAATTTATATAGCACCATCAAAGATGTTAATAAATTTATTAGGCTGTTAACGGTTTAAAAACATTTTTTTGAGAATGATTTTGATGAGTGTAGAGAACCGGTTACAGCTTTACACAAAGATCCATCATTTGGGGATTTAAACTTCCCCTGAGCAAGAAGGCCCATTCTTTTTTTTGAAACGGAATTTTACAAATGTTTCCCAATTGACTCTCAGGACAATTGGGTTTTTAAAATATCAGGAACCCCGGGAATTTTTTCCCGAAATTCCAGGGTTACGGTATTGGGGGGAATTTCAGTGTTTAGTAGAACAGGAATTAAGAGATCTGAGTAATAAGGAAAATATTAAAAATAAAAATCTCACGCAAGAAGAATTTAAAGCTTTGAAAGAGCTCAAAGATAACCCTTATTTAATAGTACGAGCTTCAGATAAGGGGGGTACAATAACTGTGTTGGATAGGGACTTATACCTCAGAGAAATTAATAATATGCTAGCAGAACAGGAGGTATATAGGAAACTTACGAATAATCCTACAAATGTTTTTGGTCAAAAAGTTGAAAAGATATTGGAAGAAGGCCTTAGACTAAATGTGTTGGATAAAAAACAAAAAGAAAATATGATAGTTAAATTTCCTAAAATTCCCATCCTACACGCGCTACCAAAGGTACATAAGGGACTTTTCCCTCCCCCATTACAGGCAATATATCGGGGATCATCCAATACCAGCACTTTAGTGCTGGTTGGACCGTAAATTTGCAACCTTTTGAAAAACCCGAACCCAGTTTTTTAAAGGGATTTAGGGAGGTTCTCAAATGTAGAAAAACTCACATGGAAGGAAAATTACACATGGTTTTGGATATTGTACCCCCTCTACACTTTAAATTTCCCCCTTTTCCCCTAGAAATAACGCTCTTACCCCTTTTTAAAACAAAATACCAAGTAGATGATAACCAAAAGCAATATAATTACATAATGGATTTTCTTTTAAGACACAATTATTTTTTGCTTTAATAAAGTTTATTTCTGCAAGTCAAGGTTGCCCTAGGGGCTCCGCTTTTCACCATCACTGGCAAATTTTTTTTGTGCAGGGTGGGAGGAAAATTTTTGTATTCATTGAAAAACATTTTGGTCAAATTTTTTTTGGGTATGGGCGTTTTAAAGATGCACCCTGTCATTTGGCGGGTGCATCTACTCCTAAAAGATTTGTCGATTACATCAATTCCAAACAGCAATTTTGTCTTTCCTCTAGAGTAGTAACAACTAGACATTTCCAAATTAAACGGGGGATCCCGTTAAGGGGCATGATACGTACTCAAACTACAGAAACCCATTGTCAGGAAAAGTTTTTAAAAAGCCACATTGTCATCCTGAATGTCATACACAACTCCCTGTAGGTGAGTTTTTTCAGGGCAAGGAGGGAAATTTTAGGTGCAATCTCCTTTAGAAAGAATGGTTCATTTAGCAACAAATTGCAACAGAGAGGTTAAAAAATGGAGATACAAAGGGCCCGAAAAGGGCCGAAAGTTAGGGTAGGGACAATCTTTTGATGTTCAAAAAAAACAAGAATGAATCAAATGCTGGTATTTTCCCCGCAATATATAACAATTTCAGGAAAAAACGTATTATCCGAAATATTTCCCATTCTTTCCATAGATCCCAATTTTTTAAGACAATTTTCTTCCCTCTTCTGTAATAAAAGAGGAAAATGGCTAGATTTAAAAGGCCGTACAAATGTGGAACTACGATTGGTTTATGCAAATATAGGTAAAGATAATAATTTTTATTCATTTGTGACACAAAAAAACTTTTCTATCACACAATTTATTAACTGTCATAGCACCTTTGTGGCTTACATGATTTGGTGCGAATCATGTAGACTACATTCCCATAAATGTGAGACTATGTGAACACTTATATGACATCACCCATTCCAGCTTACGTAAAATATCGGGAGCCTCCAAACATTTCAGAGATGTCTATCAGGCATATTTAGATACATTTAAGGTTACAGCTATTGAAACAGTGGATAAACCTAGCCGAGGAGGAGATAGAAAAAAATGTCTAACAGACAGGGAAGCTTTTTGGATCCTAGTGTTGGACACTAGGGGCGACATGTATGATCGGGCTTTACGCCTGTTTTCTGGCGTATACTGCGCCTCCCAGCCCGAATCCCGCTGTTGGAGGTGGGGATTCAGTTTTTAGGCGCAGTGTTCGCCACTTTCAGCTGCGCCCCGCATGAAGGGGCGGGGGAGGGGGCGCGGGTAGGCGTTCCGGGGCAGGACGTGGCGCGCTCGAAAACTCCAGGCATGTACGATGGCGAGTTGGCAAAGCGAGGTGCAGTGCAGCGTTTCCGGCAGCTCCGAAAAGGCAGACCTGGTTTATTTTGGTCTAAATGCCCGGCAGAGGCGAAGGGGAAGCAAGAACGGAACATGCGAAAAACAGATAGAAGATCGCTACAAAAATCTGGGCGCTCCCTCCGTGCAGCAGGAGAAATGATTCCGAAAAAATCGCCTTTAAAAAGGGCGGAAAAACAGTGTCAGAAAAGAGTTGAACGTAAAAAAATAAACATAATTTTTAAAAAAAATCACCTTTCCAAAACTCTAGAACGCCAATATCAAGAAATATGATATTGTAAAATTGCCGGAAATACGTAATTCAAATTCTGAAACCTATTCTCATTGGTCGGCATAAAACCGGCCAATCAGAATAGGAGCGACAGTGAACCTTTAAAAACCCTATGGGGAAGGATTGACCAATCAGAAATCCACGGCGGGACAGTTCAAAATACAGTAAAAAGGTGAAAAAAGCTGATTGGTTTGAGCTAGGGGGGGCTTGGCTAGCTCGGCCAATCAGAATAGGAGCGACAAAGACCCATTATATCAATGGAGAATTTAGACCAATCAAAAATCCACGGCGGGACAGTTCAAAATACAGTAAAATGCTGAAAAGAGCTGATGGTTTAAGCTACTGGGGACTTGCCTAGCTCAGCCAATCAGAATGGGAGCGACAGAGACCCATTAAAACCTATGGAAAACCCTATTGACCAATCAGAATAGGACGACAAAGTCCCATTATATCCTTTGGAAAAGTTTGGACCAATCAAAATCAAAGGCGGGACAGTTCAAAATACAGTAAAAAGACAGAAAGAGCTAAATGGCTGAGCTAGCCGGGGCTTGGCTATCCCAGCCAATCAGAGTGCGAGCTACTTCTCCCCTTATATCTATGGAGAGATGGGGGCTCTGAAAACTCGGCGCTCAGCGCCGTGCGGCTGAAGTATTAATAAAAAAATTATTTTTATAAATGTAAAAAAATTATCAGATAAAGAGCCGAACCCTTCTTTACAAATAAAGCATTTTAAAAACCCGAACAACGCGTTTGTCGCCGAGAACGGCGCTACATAGGGAATTGCAATAGAGAGAATTGCCGGGAAATACATAATTAAAATTGTTAAGCTATTCTCATTGGTCGGCATAAACCAGCCAATCAGAATAGGAGCGACAATTCCCATTATAACCTATGTGGAGAATTGACCAATCAGAATATGAGCGACAAGTTTCCCATTATATCCTATGGAGGGAAAAAAGACCAATCAATTCAAGGCGGGACAGTTCAAAATACAGTAAAAATGCAGAAACGAGCTGATTGGTTGAAGCGGCGGGGGCCCCGTCCAGCTTAGCCAATCAGAGCGGGGCTACTTTCTCATAGAGTTCAAAGGGGAAAGAAATTCTGACGCCTCTGTGATTTGGGTAAGTTTAAAGAAGCGCCGTTATTGGACCAATGGGAGAGGGGAGCGACCACTCCCATGGGTTTTTTTAATGCAATCTGAAATAAAACTGTACATGGCCGAAATCAAATTATAACACTACAGAAGTTGTTCTGATGTGTATATAAAACGAATGATAATATGAGGGTAACGAAAAAAAATGTTAAATCAATAAAATCATGTTTATTTCTTTATTTTCGTTGCACCACTACTAGTGTTCCTTGGCTAAAGAAAATAAAGAAATAAACATGATTTTATTGATTTTAATATTTTTTTTCGTTACCCCCCCATATTATCATTCGTTTTATATACACATCAGAACAACTTCTGTAGTGTTATAATTTGATCAGTGCGCGGCACCGATCGGCGTTCATTCAGACGCCGCGGCCATCTGATGGGCACCGATCGGCGTTCATTCAGACGCGCGGTGTCTGATGGGTAAAACAGCGCCAGCGGGCGGAGCCACCAGCCTGGCGCTGTTACTGCCGGGTGTTAGCGCCGATTTGCCGCTAACACCCGGCGGGCGTGCGGGGGGGGGCGCGGCGCGATCCCCCTGCAAAGCCCCTTAGCGGCCCTGGGACGTACTCATACGCCCAAGGTCGTTAAGGGGTTAAAGGAGGCACACACCTCAGACTCGCCATCTGCAGCGCTGTTCCAGGTGTGCGGAGCGGCTGTGGAGAAATTCGAAGCTACCTGCAGACTTTCTCCACTACAAATTCATGCTCAGGGCATACCACTTTGCCCTGCATTGTGCCAAACAAAAATTTTTTCACCTCCCCTCATCTCAACACTACCAACAACCCAAAACGCCTCTTTGACACCCTTTCCCCTCCCTCCTAAGGCCTAGAGCTCAGGCCCCAGTTACTGACCTCTGTGCTGAAGACCTGGCCACTCACTTCAAAGAGAAAATTTTAAATATTCGGCTAAACATATAAACATATCTCAGTCCCCAAGTAATACCCATCCCATCCCCTACCGCATGTCCTCTAATCTACTCTCAGCCCTTGACCCGACGACAGAGGAAGAAGTGTCCAGGCTTCTCCTGTCTGCTCGCCCCACCACCTGCTCTAGTGACCCCATACCCTCCCACCTTGTCCAGTCTATTTCTCCAGCTGTCCTCTCTCACCTGCAGTCTGTAACCTCTGTAACCTCTCTCCACTGGGATCTTTCCATCCACCTTTAAACACACCATCAAAACCCCCTTTTTACTAAAAAAGCCCTCTCTGGACCCGTCCTGTGCTGCTAACACCGACCAGTCTCTAACCTGCCCTTCATCCCCTAAACTCCTGGAACGCTTGGTCTACTCTCGCCTAATCCGCTATCTTCTCTACTAACTCTCTTCTTGACCCTCGGCAATCGGGTTTCCGCACCCTACACCCCAAAGGGAAACTGCCTTAGTTAAAGTCTCAATACCTCCTAACAGCAAAATCTCAGGGTAACTACTCATTGTTGCTTCTTCTGGATCCTCTGCAGCGTTGACACTGTGGATCACCAACTTCCCCTTCAGCATGCTCAGCACCATTGGCCTCCAGGAAAACCGCCCCTTGGTTCTCATCTTACCTTCTGACCCTCCTTCATGTCTCTTTTCGGTTACCTCCTCTCCTCTCCCTCTTGCTGTTGGAGTTCCTCAGGGATCATTTTCTAGGTCCTCTCCTCTTTTCATTGAAACACAGCCTACATTGGACAAACCATCAGCAATTTTTGGCTTCCAGTACCATCTCTATGCTAATGACACCCAATTATACACCTCCTCCCGTGACATCACCCTACTTCCTACAGAACACCAGTGACTGCCTGTCTCTGTCTCTGACATCATGTCCTCTCTCCATCTGAAACTAAACCCCATACTTTTTAACCAACCCCCCCCCCCTCTATTTCTGTTTCTGTATGTGTACCACCATTTCTCCTAGGCAGCAGGCCCGCGTCTAGGGTTATACTAGATTCTGATCTGACCTTCACCCCATATATCCAATCCCTTGCCCGCTCCTGTCACCTGCACCTCAAGAACATCTCCCGAATCCGTCTGTATCTCACTGTGGAAACAACTCACACTCTCATTGTGGCCCTTATTATTACTCGTCTTGACTACTGTAACTCCTTTGCTCATCGGTCTCCCCCCTGCAAACTCTCCCCCTCCAAACTGTCCTGAATGAGCAGCCAGGGTTTCTTTTTTTCCAGCCGCTAAACTAATCCTCTACCCTGTGTCAGTCACTGCACTGGTTTCCCATTCCCGTACAGGATACAGTAAAAACTCAGCACTCACACCATAAAGCTCACCACAACGCTGCCCCCCCCCCCCTACACACCTCCCCGTCTCTGTCTACCACCCGACCCCTCTCCTCCGCTCTGCTGCTGATATCAGGTTACACTCATCAATCATCCGAAAACCCCCATGCCCGTCTACAAGATTTTACACGTGTGGCACCATTCTCTGGAAATGCTACCGCGGGGGAATAGGCACATTCACAACCCCACAGTTTTAAGAGGGCCCTGAGAAAACATCTTCTCGGTCTGGCCTACCAAAATCCCTAACTTTCTAAACACACCCCTGTCACTCCCTACCCATGGGGACTCACAGGCACTTATCTGTATATAGATGTACTGTGGGTGGCAGGTTCATCCATTTTTTCATGTAAACCACCCCCAATTTATGAAACATGGCCGGACCAATTTTAAACTTGGCACTTCCTACCGTATTTTCACCCATACACCCTAATAGATTGTAAAGCTCCACGAGCGGGCCTCACACCTTGTGTCTCCCTCTGTAAGTACTTTTAAAAGTGTAATGTCTGTACGTCTACCCTTGAATTTGTAAAGTGCTGCGGAATATGTTGGCGCATATAAATAAAGAGTATTAAATTTTTATTATTATTTAAATTTTGGGATGTGACACTGTTGTAAATAACAAAATTGGCTGGTATGGCTGTGATTTATGAAAGCAACATTGCTGATACCTACAAAGACTGTCTTTCCTGGGACATTATATTTTGAAACCACACTCATCATACATGTCAAAGACACTGCTGATCTGCAGCACATATGACTAAAGGAAGATCCAACCAATTATCATGAATATTTTACTTGTAAAACCTCTGTATTAGTACAGTGCATGCAGTGATTGGTGGTCTAGTAGCGCCTCTCTACAGTACAGTGCGGTACTACATGTCCTGGACTGCTTTTCAAAAGTGCCAGGATGGCTTCATTTTCTTTTTTTTTTTTGTAAATTGGGCCACATTTATGAAAACTGTCTAACATTAAGACTCTTTGTTGTCTATAACAACCAATCGGAGCTCAGCTTTCATTTCATTTGTTTAAATAATGAAAGCTGAGTTCTGATTGGTTGCTGTAGGCAACACAGACAATCTTAATGTTAAAAATAGTAGTGTAGAATCCAAGAAAAAGTGCAAAAATGAAATAAAAAATTTAATGTTTTAATAAATCCATGTTAAAAACGCCCACGGTTAGAAGACCGCTTCCAACATCCTACGCATTTCGGACCAAATAGGGAAAACAAACAATTTAAAAGTAATGAAACAAACTGCATAGGTCACTTGAAACAACGGACCAATCCCATGGTATGTTACAGCCGCCCATCACAGGACATGAAAAGGGAAATACGTGAGAGGTCAAAACAAAAGAACCAAATGTAATGCAAGTTTAAATGTTTATAGAAAATGTTTATACTTGGTTCCTTTGTTTTGACTTTTCACATACAGTGAGGAAAATAAGAATCTGATACACTGGCAATTTTGTAAGTTTTCCCATCTACAAAGAATGGAGAGGTCTGTAATTTTATTGTAGGTACACTTCAACTGTGATAGACAGAATCTAAAAAAAATCCAGAAAATCACATTGTATGATTTTTTAATAATTAATTTTGCATTTTATTGAATGAAATAAGTATTTGATCACCGACCAACCAGCATGAATTCTGACTTAGTTTTTCTTAAAGAAGCCCTCCTACTCTACAATTGCACCTGTTTTGAATTTGTTACCTCTATAAAAGACACCTGTCCACACAATCAATCAATCACACTCCAACCTCTCCACCATGGCCAAGATGAAAATGCTGTCAAAAGACACGAGGGACAAAATTGTAGACCTGCAGAAGGCTGGGATGGGCTACAGGACAATAGGCAAGAAACTTGGTGAGAAGGCAACAACCGTTGGTGCAATTGTTACAAAATGGAAGAAACACAAAATGACTGTCAATCTTCCTCAGTCTGGGGATGCATGCAAGATATCGCCTCGTGGTGTAAAGATGATTCTGAGAAAGATCAGGAATCAGCCCAGAACTACATGGGAAGATCTGTTCAATGACCTGGAAAGAGCTGGGACCACAGTCTCAAAGATTACAGTTAATAACACACTACACGGTCATGGATTAAAATCCTACAGGTGCCCTTTTTAATCCATGAAGTAATCCATGGATTTTAATCCATGAAGTAATACATAATAATACATAAGGCATAATCTAATACATGACTTGCATGCCGCAAGGTCCTCCTGACCACGCCAGCACATGTCCAGGTCCATTTGAAGTTAGCCAATGACCATCTGGATGGAGAAGGCATGGGAGAAGGTCATGTGGTCCAATTAGACCAAAATAGAACTTTTTTATCAAATTTTCCCATTTGGGCCGTGTTTGGGGGAAGAAAAAGGGATGGTAAAACCCCCAAAAACACCGTCCCAACCGTAACATGGGAGGAAACAACATACTTGGGGATGCTTTTTCTGAAAGGGGGATAAACGACTGCAAATTGAAGGAGGATAGATGGGGCTGTTTCGAAAAGATAGGCCAAAAACCCCTTCCCTCAAAAAAGGGCATTAAAGTTGGGTCATCTGCTCTTCCAGCACAACAAGACCTGAAAACCCCAAGTCGGGCAACTAGGGAGTGGCCCGTAAAAAACATTTCAAGGTCCTGGAGTAGCCAAACCCATCTCCAGATCTGAACGTAGCGAAAAACTTGGAGGGGCAAAACTCAATGTCTAGGGCAGCCACGAAACGAAAGATCTAAGAAGATCTGAAGGGGGGAAGGGCCAAAATCTTTTGCTCAGGTGTCAAACTTGGCAAAACTACAGGAAACATTGCCTCTAAAATTGAAAAACAAATTTTATGAACCAAATTTATGTTCAATTTTCAAATACTTTTTTCATGAAATAAAATGTAAATTAAAAAAATTTAAAAATTATACAAATTTTTTCTTGGATTTTCTTTTAGATTTGTTCTCACATTTTAAGTTACCTAATAAAATAAAACCCCTCATTCTGTAGTTAAGAAAAAGAAAATCCCCCCAGGGGTATCAAAAAATAAAACTTTTTTTTTTCCCATAAAAAAAAAAAATTTTTTTTCTTTCAAAACTGTAAAAGGCGTGTAACATAACCCAAAAAAGGGGAACCCCGTTTGGGTCAAGTTTACCCCTTTTTTGAAAAAAATTTTTTTTGGTTTTTAAAGGTTTGTTTCCAATTCCCCCCCCCCCCCCCCCCCCACCCCCCCCCCCCCCCCCCCCACACCCCCACCCCCCCCCAAAAACAAAAAAAAAAAAAAAAAAAAAAAAAAAAAAAAAAAAAAAAAAAAAAAAAAAAAAGCTTTTATGCCAAACAAGGACCCTATTTGGTCTAAACATTAGGGTGCTCTAACAGTTTTTTCAAATTTTTTTTTAAAATTTTTCCAAAAATTTTTTTTAAAAAAAACTTTAACATTTTTTAATATCTTTTTCAACTTTTTCTGAATTTTACAATATAATTTGTCCACTTTGAGGGGAACTGTGCATATTTTCTTTTTGTAGTATTAATGTTAGATAGGTTTGATAAATGAGGCCCATTATCTGTAATGTACATCACCCAAAAAAGCTTTACTTTAATATGTGAGGACTTGTTTTATCTGTTTCAGTTATCTGCCTAAATGTCTTTAATCTTCATTTTGCATTGTCGAGGTCACATTTTGGGGCTTCAGAACTAATTACCAGTTTTCTATAGAGTTATTGCCCCAACATCAAGATTTCAAATTTCAATGTCTTTTCCCCGAAAACCCAATTAAATTCATTTGGGACCATTGTAATCATACTAATGAACAAACAATGAGACAGAAGCTGAGAGGTCCCTAAGAGCTTACAATCGAAATGATTACACGTCTGGCTCATAGCTGCTAAACATTCCTAACCTTGTTTGCCAATAACTTCTGCTACTTTAAATAAAAAACAAAATCCATAATGCATTGCTTAATGACCACAGAACCACAACATTCCGAAATTGATTCTGTTTTGTATAACAGGGTCCCCCATGTCCTGCAGTTCTTCAGATCTTTATAGAACGTGAAACAAAAGCAAACCCAAGCTAAGGCCTTTCAAAGAAGAAAATAACCCAGTTAGGGGGGAAATTCATAAAGAATGCTCCAACTTAATACACCCAAATCT
This sequence comes from Phyllomedusa bahiana, assembly GCA_025379985.1. Lineage (NCBI taxonomy): Eukaryota > Metazoa > Chordata > Amphibia > Anura > Hylidae > Phyllomedusa > Phyllomedusa bahiana. The sequence goes on from JAODAL010044252.1 coordinate 13,641, forward strand.
CTAGTCACAAAACCCACCAATCCTTACACACGTTTAAGAAGGGTTTTTACACGTGGCACAGGGGAAATACATCTGACCATACATTTGGCAACAATGCAACTTTGCTGTTTTAAATTATTAAACACAGATAAAAAGTAATGAATGTGAATGTGAAATGTGTTGTATTTCATCTGCTTAATCCCTTGCAGGTTCCACACAACACCAAGACTTCGACTCTAGCTTTATATGTCCCAGGTGGTGGGAATTGGAGATGTCTTGTTGTATACGTTCCAGTTTTCTGTAGCATGAACAAACATTATTGGATATAAAACCTTTCAAGTAAATACTGCATTATGTAGTAAGTGTGCAGAATTATTTAAGAAGTTTGAGCTATCGCCTCGAAGATATATTCCGTAATCCCGGCAATGGGAAGGATTAGGTCCTTCACTTGCAGTGCTTCCTTAGTCCTAGCATGGAATCCTTTTCAGCAACACATATATTGTCAGGTCCCATGGATAAATTACTAAGCAATCATTATATGTGCAACTTTTACTGCCTATGACCTTTTGGTATCAGAACTTCTTCAACCAACAGAAACCTTGAGCCTAGAAACAATTTTAATAAATCATTAATAACAAATCTTTGTGTTGCTTAAGGACATAATATGATATCAAAATTCACAGGAATGGAATAAGGGCCAATAATACACCAAGATCCAAGATTAATCCTTTATTTATATCAAGAAGTGTTGAGGTGATAGTCATACTGACAGTAAGGCCCGGCAAAATTTTATCGTTATTTTAAATTTATTTATTAATTACTAGTGTTTAGTTTTTTATTATATAAGTAATCTGAAATTAGAAGTGTAAATGTATTTGGACATTAGAAGTATAAAATTGGACATATGTATTGTCAATCAGATTCCAGGTGCTCTTTGGTGGATATTAGGTTTTTTCTCGTTTGGTTCAGGGGTACCTGCTGTCGCATTATTGATATCTTATTTAACTTTTTGTTAACAAATAAAGATTTGTTGGCAATAAATTTTTAAAATTAATCCTAGGCCCATGGTTTCTCTAGGTTGCTGAGCACAATTTGGCACAGCAGCGCTCAGAAAGTACCAAGACACAAGCAAACAAATTTATGGTATTGCATTACTTATATTCTCTCTGTTTCTCTCTCTCTCATCAAATTATCTATGCCCATCTGCCACATCAAGGTAACATCCTCAAATGGGTTGTATCTAAACTCACCTCTCCTGGTGCCAAACCCATCAATGCTTTCTGGATAACAGTATGCCATTATTTTGATTAAAAGTATGTACATGTATATAGGCAAACACATATTGATCAAATTGTGTGCTAGAAAGCCGCGGGTTATATAAATATATTATAGTAGTATAAATAGGAAATATATATATATAATATAATATAGTAAATATATATATATATATTTATATAGGGGAAAAATCAAAGTTAGTTCAGCCACCAATTGTGGGGCAAGAGTCTCCCCACTTGAAAAGACAAGGCATTATGGGAAAGGGATCATGAGGAAGCTCTAGCGCCCACATTGTTGGATGTAACAAAACCTCAATTTGCTTGTTGACCGCCACTGGATCTTTTGGAGAAGCAATAAGGGTTTTTTTTTTGCCAATTCCAGCATCACTCATGCTGTATAGCAGTCTTGTTTCCTGTTCCTTCCCCCCCATCCCGGTTTTTGCCCCTCGTCAGTAAAAAACAGATCAAGCCAAGCTAGCATCACTCAGCTCTGTATCTGACGAGGGGTAAAAGACCCCCGAAACAGCCTGTCTAACAGATGAGTGATGCTGGCCTTGGCGAAAAAATCCCTTCTTGCTTTCCAAGATCCAGTTGTGATCAAAAGCAAAATGATTGATTTGTTACATCCAACAGAGGGCTCTAAGAGCTTTCTCAGCTCCTTTCCCATAATGCCCTTTGTGATATGCCGATTCCTTCGTAGAGTGCAAAAAGGGCGAATTAATTTCGAATCTCCACACAGACCTAAAAAGGTTCATCTTCGCCAAATAGAGATACATTCCCATAGTTCTTCTGAACCACCATGAAAAGAATAAGAGAAGTCTGTAATTGACAACATATGTAAAAACTCAACTTTAGAGAGTCAAAATGTAAGAATACAAATCGCCTTAAAATCACATCTGATTGTGGAAAAAATATGTATTTCAAATTATGTTGGAAAATTTTATATATGCTTTTTTGGGTCAATGACAGAGGTCAAGGGGAACGTTTTCTGTAAGTCTTTCACATATGTTGGCACACCACTGATTTGGTCTTTGTATGTTGGGGCCCCATTCCTCCATGCCAGATCTCCTCTAGAGCAGTGGAGGTTTTGGGGCTGGGTGCATGGGCAACATGGACTTTTCAACTCCCGTCCAAAGGGTTTCTTATGGGGTTTTGAGATCTTGAGACTGGTTTTTTTTGCCATTCCAGGACCTTGAAAGCTTCTTATTAAGCAACTCCTTCGTTTGCCCTGTTGGCGCTTTGCTTTTTATCATTGTCATGCTGAAGTTGACCCCATTTAAAACATATTCACTCGCTATTGGATATTTTGCATGTCATGCCACGGTTGCCCTGTGTTATCGCGGTTTCCCTTATCCTCATGGTCCCGTAGGCCTCCAGCTTCAATCAAATAACGAGAATGAACCAACTTCAGCTAAAACAGCTAGTTCCGTATTTATGCATTATCCCATGCAACACGTAACTGACAGCCGTCATAGGAAGACTTTCAACTATGATAGACCAAAGAGATAAAACGAAGGATCCCGGAAAATCACATTGTCTGATATGGAAAGAATTTATTTGCAAATTATAGTGGAAAGATAAGTATTTTGGTTCACCTACAAACATGCAAGATTCTGACTTTCTCTCCGTAGACCAGTAACATCTTCTGTTAAGAGGCTCCCTCTGTCCTCGCACTTCATAAACCTGATAGTAATGGCACCTGTTTTGAACTTATAATATAAATAACAAAGACACCTGTGCCCACTAACCACCAAACCAGTCACTACACCAAACGACTCCACTAGTGGACTTGTGAAGACCCAAGAGCTGTTCAAATGACACCAGACACAAAATTGTATCCCTTCACCAGGCAGGGAAGATGGACTAATCTGTCTCTCAATAGTGCAAAGCATCTTGGTGTGAAGAAATCAACCGTGGAAGCAATAAGTAGAAATGGAGAGGCATACACGACCACTAGATAATCTTCCTTCCATCTTGGGCCTCCCGCGTCAAGATGTCTCAACTGCCCATGGGGTCAAAATGGATGACAATTAACGGAGAGCATAAAAATCCCAGAAACCACACATGGGGGCCTAGTTAATGACCTGGCAGAGATCTGGGACCAACGTAAGCAAAAGCTGGCGCATCATAACACAGTAATGTAAGGCCAAAAACATGATCCCGGGGCGTCCTCTTAAGTTTGTTAGTAGAGAGCATGTTTGGATGATCCAATAAGATGTACGGGAGACTGTCATATGGTCAAATGAAACCAAAGTAGGAACTTTTTTGGTAAAACAACCAACTGTCGTGTTTTGGCAGGAGAGAGAAAGCTAATTGCACTCCAAAGAACAGACACCAGACCTACTGTGAAGCTTGGGGGGTGGCAACGATCATGCTTGTGGGGGGCTGTTTCTTTTCTCTGCAAAAATGGACCATGGACTGACGAAATCCGTGTACATTAAAGAATGAATTATGGGGCCATGTATCGTGGATATTTTGAGTGCATACCTCCTTCCATCATAAGGGGTCAATTGAAGATGTAACAGGCTGGTGTGTCTTGTTCAGCATCGCAGCTTTTCAATCAAATAACGCAAAAGGAACCAACTATCAGCTAAAAAGCTTAGTCCGGTACTTTATTGCATAATCCAATCAAAGCGACGTAACACACGTAAGATTGTTATAAACGTAGCAAAGATTTTCAGCGATGCATGTTGCATAAAAAGGTAACAAAATCCTGAAATAGTATACGCTGCAACAAGCGATAATGAGTGAGCTGGCTGCTCCAGGTACGCCGGCCTAACTACAATCAAGAAGCAACATTCGAGAGACTCCCGCCCTCTTTGTCAAGCATGTGTGCAATGCTTCCCTGTTTTCTCGCTTTAAATACCAGATTCTTAACACCTTTCCGTATCCTAACCTACAACCTGTTATAAAAAGCAGCTCTAGAATTAACTCTTCATTTAGACCTTTTGGTCTTCTGTGAGGACGTCAAGTTAACAATTCCAAAATAGTTCCCGATCTTAACAAGTTACATTTGAATCTCCATTGATATTTGTTCCATTAAATTTTTCCACTACACATTCCATGCCTCAACTCTGCTACATTATGGTCCTACTTCATGAAAGAGTCTTTGCCATTGATATTTTCGTCCCCATATTGTTTTTCCTCTATGCTTCCTTCTAATTTCGGCTGCTCTCCTCTGATTTTATAGTTCCTGAGCGCTGAAAACGATTTCAATTTTAACCGTGTCCTCACACTTCTAGTCGTTCTGACCAATAATATATCCGTCCACATTGGACAAATTCAATTCATAAACAACATTTCTTTTAGACTCACATGTAAAGTAATGGGCCTTGAAATAAATAGGAAGGCCCTTCATAGGATGATTTCATACTGGGTGCCTTTTAATTATATATCTTGCAATTTTGACAGTTAAGAACAGGGAACTGTTCCCCTCTTTTTTGTAACTAACTACTTGTTCCCTGTTATCTTTTATCTTCAAATCTGAAGACATAATACTTTTGTCCTATGGGTTCTGCCATGTTTTAAAACACAAACCTAGGTATTTTATTAAACAATGTACCAACGTTTTTCAAATTCTTGCAATATATCTTCCAATGCTTTTTTGTAAAGTTATTTTAATCAATCTTGCATGGCAATCGAATTTAGTTACAAAAAAGCAGCCTATCATCATTCTGTTAGTCCTTGGTTTTTTTGGGTGTCTTAGTAGAGCCTCTCTGGACATTTGGTACACCTCCTGTCCAACTTTTTCCAATTCCCATTCTATTATATACCTCTATTCTCCTCAAATTTTTGTTTTATTAAATCCTTCATGGGCCCCCTAATAAACAAACCTCATGCAGTTGGGAAGCAGATACGTCGGGGCACGGACTAAAACTGCCTCCTTGTTTGTATCCCATTGGATGTTTGTGGTGCTTGTAAAGCTAAGTACCTATGTAATACATTGTTTGAATCTACATGTCTATTTTTAAACAAGCTATGGTTTCAAAAACCTACACTTGTCCCTTATAAGATCTCTACAATCCAATACATATTGATGATTTCACACCTGGTCAGTTTACCATAGTAAACTGTATAAGTTGATACCAGGGGAATTACAATACTGACGCTAAATCATTTTATTTTTCCCTTGTTGAACCTTTCCAAAACAGCTATGACATCATCCACAAATCTCATCCATTTAACAAAGTGATCAGCATATAGGAATTAGACAGCAAATTTAATTTCCGAATAATATATCATATACAGATTAGCCAAACTGGGCGGCGGACAGGCGACCCCATAGAGGTGCCCCTGTCGCAGCAAGTAAAAGCTGGGGACCCAAATCTAAAAAAATTTTGAGTAAGTGATACAATATCCAACAAACTCATATGAATGATATAGTGGCATTATTTAGTGTAAAGAGTCCGAGACTGCCGAAGGGCCTCTCTTGGACCGACTTCCCTACCCTCCTTAAATGGAAAGTGTTAGTATAGGAGGGATTTTTATATTCTAATGTGGCACATAATATCAACCTTGGGCACTATCCGACGGTATGCCTGTAAAAGACACAAAAAATTCTGGCCAGTGTCTTTTAAGAACAATCGTTGTTACGTGACACTGAAATTTTTTGTAAGTACCGGGCCGTCTACATATATAGGATAAACGGAGCTCCAATAGTGAGCTTGACTCCTGAGACAATTTGGACTAAGACCTGGTGGCGATTTAACTGGACTTAAAGTACCGAAGAGGAACCAAGTAAAAGTAAGGTTTATGCCATGGATATATACGGATATCAATCCAGGACCAACCTATACACCTGAGTCCCGTAATGACCACGCTGCTCTTGAACTTGCCTCCTACTCAGATTGTTTTTCAGATATAAGCCATTTTGATAGCCAAAACGGTAAGGTGTCTCTAACAAGAGCCACATACACATTAGTGTCCAAATATCCTGTGCTGCGGCTTAGCTTTTTCAACATACGAACTCTTGGTTGTTCACACGACAGATGAACCCTCCTTTTATTTTATCAATAATAAAAAAAAATATCCGCTTTAACGGGATGATAACATTAGTTCATTTGTTTAAATTCCCTGATATGCTTGCTCTTGCATGTCTTGGTTAGATTTCTATTAGTTTTTTTCTATCTCTACTCACTATTGAAGCCCAGCCTTATCAATGATAACGTAATAAAACTAGTCTGTTTCAAAAACCATAAGGTAGACAAATGAACTTCTGGATCAAGAACTACTTTTTATATCGTAATTTTTTTTGGTAAAATCGTTTTGAATAGATTTATTTCTGACTATTCATGAAATGTTATTTTAAATATCGCAAGATTTCTACAGAATCTGTAGAAATCTACGAGAAAATCAAATGAATCTTTGTTCAATAATGAAGTCACAAAAAAAATTAAACCCTTGAATTAATAATTTGACCTCCCTGCCTTTGGGTAAGATGTTTATCTGTAATGTTCAATAAATAAAACCAAGTCCATGACTTCCGAGATCTGTTACTATAGTTTTTTTCTTCCTTGTCTGTCCAACTTGAATCTTTCCTTTTAACTGTCTCTTCCTCATGGACTCCACCGTGTGTCGCGTCATGTTTCTGTAATAGATGAAACCGAGTTCAGTATGTTGAAAGAAGCCGCAGCACAGCTATCTGACACTAATGGTGTATAGGCTCTTTAAGAAGACCCTACCGTTAAGATCAAATGCTTATATCTAAACAGATTTGAGGAGGCAGAGTAAGAGCAGGTTGTCATTAACTGAGGTGATTGGGGTAGGTCTTTTAATTAAATAAAATCCAAAACACCCATCCTGATACTTTGTACCGTAAGTAACTTAAGTACCGTTTTAATCGCCACCAGGTAGACCAATAGTCACCTCTATGATCAGCGTCACTAATGGAGCCTTTAGCCATATATGTAGAACGGGACTGACAAAAATTAGTATGTCCCGTAACAAGGATTGTTGATTAATAAAAAGACACTGGGCCAGATTTTTGCGTCTTTTACAGCAAGTGGTAAAGTGCCCGAGGTTGATATTATGTGCACATTAGATATATAATCCCTCTATACTAACATCCATTTAAGGAGGGTATGGAAGGTGGTAAGAGAGTGGGCTCCCTGAGTCTGGAATGCAATACACTAAATAATGCAACTATATCCATGTTCATTATGAGTTTGTTGGATATTGTACCTTACTCAACATTTTTGTTAGAATTTGGTGTCCCAGCATTACTTGGCAGCGACTGGGGAACTGGCCTATGGGTTCGGCCTGTCGCCCCGAGTTTGCTAGATTCTGTATATGATATATTATGAAAATTCAATATTTTCTAAATCCATATATGCGATCACATTTTATATGGATAGATATGTGGATGATGTCATAGTGTTTTTGGAAAGGTTCACAAGAAAACTAAATGATTTACGTTCAGTATGCTTGAAGTTGCCCAGTGTATCACTTTATACAGTTTACTATGGTAAACTTGACACACGGGTTGAGAAAATCAGGTACGTTGGATGAAGAGATCCTATAATACAAGGAAGGTTTTGAAACCGAAGAAGTTTATAAAAATAGAAGTAGATCGTAAGCAATGTATTACATCGGTCTAGCTTTCACGCACCACAAACATTCAAAGGGATACCAACAAGGGGCAGTTTATTTCGTGCCCGACGAATCTGCTGCCACTGATGAGTTTGTATATAAGGGCCATGAAGGATTTAAATAAAAAAATTTGGTAGAAATATAGGTTTCAAATAGAATGGAATATGGAAAAAGTTGGAACAGGAGGTGTACCAAATGTGCCAGAGAGGCTCTACTAACACCCAAAAAATAGACAACAGAATGAATGGAAAAATAGGCTTTGTTATTTGTAACTTAAAATTCGATTGCCATGCAAGATTGATTAAAAAAACTATCAAAAAGCATTGGAAGATATTGCAGAATGATGAAAAAGTAGGTACATTGTTTAATAAAATACCCAGGTTTGTGTTTAAAAAAGGCAGAACCATAGGACAAAGTATTATGTCTTCAGATTTGAAGATAAAAGAAACAGGGAAACAAAGTAGTTACAAAAAAGAGGGGAACATTTCCCTGTCTTAACTGTCAAAATTGCAGATCTATAATCAAAGGCCCCAGTATGAATCATCCTATGAAAGGCCATCCTATTAATTCAAGGATTACTTTACATGTGAGTCTAAAAATTTTTATATGCATTGAAATGCCAATTGGACGGATATATATTGTTCAGACGACTAGAAGTTGTGAGGACACTGTTAAATTAACATCGTACAGGCGATCAGGAACATAAAATCAAGGAGAGCAGCCGAAAGTAGAAGGAAGGCATAGATAAAACATATGGAGCACTTCATGTGGCAATACACATTCATGAAGTGAAGAAATTAATGTAAGCATAGTTGAGATGGTGTGTAGTGGAAAAAAATTAAAGGGAACAAATCACAATGGAGATTAAATTGTAACTTGTTAAAGAAGGGAAACTATTTTGGATTGTTAAACTTGAGGTCTAAGAGCCCAAAAGGTCTAAATGAATACGTTAATTTTTAGATGTATTTTATCAAAGGTGTAGGTTCGTGATAGGAAAGGGTTAAGGATAGGTTTAAAGGAGAAACAGGAAGCATTAGCAACACATGCATGGACAGAAGAGGGCGGGACACTCGAAATTTTGCATCTTGAGTGTACGGCCGGCGTCTGAGCAGCACCTCATTACGGGCTTGGCAGCGTTATATTTCAGGTATATTGTTAACCTTTTTATGCATGCATGCTGAAAATCTTTGCTACGATATATACAACATACGTGTGTTACGTGTTTGATTGATAAGCAATAAAGTACGACTAAGCGTTTTTAAGCTGAAAGTTTGGTTCCTGTCTGTTATTTGATGAAGCTGGATTGCTGAAGAGACCCCAGCCATGTTTACATCTCAATGCCCTTACAGATTGAAGGAGGTTTGCACTCAAAATCTCACGATACATGGCCCCATTATTCTTTCATGTACACGGAATTATGTCGTCCTGGTCCATGTTGCAGAGAAACAGCCCCAAAGCATGATGTTGCCACCCCAGGCTCACAGTAGGTCTGGTGTTTCTTTGGATGCAAACTCCGCATTCTCGCTCTCCACCAAACACTAGCGCAGTTGATTTTCTAACCAAAAAAGTTCTACTTTGTGGGTTCATTTGACCATATGACAGTCTCCCAGTACTCTTCTGGATCATCCAAATGCTCTCTAACAAACTTCAGATGAGCCCGGACATGTTTTGGCTTACTTACTGTGTTACTGATGGCAGCTTTTGTTACGTTGGTCCCAGCTCTCTGCAGGTCATTCACTAGGCCCCCCTGTGTGGTTTCCCTGGGATTTTTGCTCTACCGGTTATTGTCATCATTTTGACCCCATGTGGGTGATATCTTGCGGGGAGTCCCCAGATGGAGGGAGATTATTCAGTTGGTCTTGTTGCCCTTTTCCATTTTCTAATTATTGCTTTCACCACATTTGATTTCTATTAACACCAAGCTGCTGCCAATTGCAGATATTCAGTCTTCTCCAGCCTTGTGCAGCTACACTTTTGTGTCTGGTGTCCTTTGACAGCTCTTTGAATCTTCACAAAGTGGAGTTTGAAGTGTGACTGTTTGAGGTTGTGGACAGGTGTCCTTTATTACTTATAAGTTCATACAGGTGCCCATTACTTACAGGTTGAATGATGAGGACAGAGGAGGCCTCGTTAAAGAAGAAGTTACAGGTCGTCGGAGAGCAGAAATCTTGCTTGTTTGTAGGTGACCAAATACTTATTTTCCACTATAATTTGCAAATAAATGTCATTCCAAATCAGACAATGTGATTTTCGGGTTTGTTTTCCATTTTGTTCTCATAGTTAAAGTCCCCTAGATGTCTTTTACAGCCTCTTATCTTTTTAAGGGGGGAAACTTGCACAATTGGTGGCGGGATAAATATTTTCCCCCCTTGGTTTTAAAATTTTATTTTTATTTCTATATGTTTTTTTTATTTTATATATATATGCCAAAGTAGCATAACTCTAAATGTCTTTTGTACATGGGCAAAAAAAGTGTAACTTTTACATGTGGGGTCGACGCATTTTTTAATTTGTAAGGTGTTTCATCGGTCATCTATGCCCCTTTTATTACCCCCCGATCCTATTTCCTTGGACTGTACCTACACTGGCTTCAATTAATTTTATGTCCTCTACGTTTCCCCAAGTCTTTCTCCAGCACTTATATCAAGAGTTATTCCTTTTTAACAATAATAAAATGGCTTTTCCTAATTTTTAAGGGGTGCACTTATCTATGTTAAAATCTTTGCCCATTTCTTGCCGGTCTTAAAATTATCATTTTTTCTTAATAAAAAAATGTTCCCTCTTTTGTGTTATTATTTTTACGAGATATCTAAAAAATTGATTTTTTTTCTACGTGTTCCTGTTGGAAAATTTTAATGAATTATTAAAGAAATAAGCCAATTTCTCGCCTGGGAAACCCCTATAACGGGGATCCAGTCTGTTTTTTGTACCATTAATACCACCCTTTGTTTTTACCCACTCAAAAATATTTCCCCCGTCCAAAGCATTCTCATTTTACTTACCACCTTTTTGTGGCACAGTACAAAGCTTTAGAAAAATCCGATATATGACACCATGCCTCATCCCGTCCATCTAGAAATTAACCCCTCATGAAGCTGTAAGTTGGTTGACAGGCCGATCCTTTTAAAAACCAATGCCCGGAAGGGTTATAATTTATTTAGTGAATACCCGGGAAGATAGAAAACCTTAAAAATTTAAAAACCCAACAGGGTTAAACTTACCGGTCATAGTTTCCATTACATTTTTACCCATTTTTAAATTTGGAACCACCTTTGCAATGCGCAATCTTTTGGGACATACCCGTTGCATAACGGTCCAAATTTTAAAAAATTTAAAAAGGGGCAAGCCCAGGAAAGTCATGACAAAATGGAAAATAATATCAGTTGGTTCAACTCAAGGTGTCTGATGAGACATCTTTTTATAGACCATAAGTTGAACCAGTCAAGGTGCCACACAAGAAACATCTTATGATGTCTAAAGACCTTTGAAACCTTTTTGTTGCAATACCTACTGATGGTATTGGTTACACAAGAATGTCTAAACTATTCAAGGTTTCAGTGAGCACTGTTGGGGCCATACTCCAGAAGTGGAAAGATCTCACCATAAACCGGTCACAACCAGGTGCTCCCAGTAAGTTTTCAGACAGAGAAATGAAAAGAATTGTCAGAAAAGTTGTACAACAGCCAATAACCACTGGTGGAGAGCTACAGAAAGCCCTGGAATCAGCAGGTGCAATTGTTTCAAAGAAAACAATAAGTAATGCACTCAACCTCCATTGTTTTTGTGCACACTCACCATGCAAGACTCCATTGCTAAACAAAAGCATGCTCAAGTACATAATATACACCATGTTTGTAGGCCAAAAGGTGTTGCATATTATCACACAGCCAAGGAAACTCTCAATTGGTTTCAGAGAAAGAGAAAATAACATTGCTAGAATGGCCCATTTACTCACCTGAGATGAATCCAATAGAAAATCTATGGAAGGAACTAAAGCTCAGAGTTCATAGAAGGAGCCCAGTGACCCTTCAGGATTTGAAGATTTTGTGTGGAAAAATGGGCCAAAATCCCAACCAAGCAATGCATGTGACTAGTTTCTCCATACAGGATGTGTCTTATCATCAACAAAAGCTTTTGTACGAAGTATTAAAGGGGTTTCGCCAGGACATGCCTTATTTGCTAAGAAGCAATTGTAAACAAGCCAGTGAGTAAAGGAGAGAGAAAACAGCCAGAGCAAGAGCAGCAAAGGGATCGTGTAAAATGTTACTAAAATAACAAACTAAACTATGGTTCTGTATACAAAAGACAACCCTTTTTCCACAGCAGAAAAAAGTTTTATGTTTTTTTCATAGTAAATCGGGGATCTAGTCAGTAATACAAGACACATATTTTATGGTCCCTTGAAAGATCTTCGCCCCTTTATCGTAAAAGTGTTTATGCGAAGCCGGCCAGCAGCCTTGTCAGGTCGTATCAAAAAGAAGTTTTTAAGTAACAAAGGGCAGGTAAGGCACCCTGTAGCTCTTCGGGGCTGCAATTTTGTAATCACTATATTTAGAAAAGTGTTTAAAATCCCCTTTTTTGGAGGTCCCAGTAAACTTACTCGGGAAACCCCCCTTTAAAAAAATTTATAAGCTGTTCAATCTTTTTTCCCGGTGTCATTTTCATTATTACTTTTAACTTATGGTTTGATTTCTTTCCTTTTTGGGAATTAAATGGGTTGTTACAGACATCGGTTGGGAATTTTTCATGCAATTAAATTTAGAAATATATTTATTAGAAAAATTGGTGGGTTAATTTTTTTTCACCCCTGTATGAGTTGACTTCTGGGAATATTTTTTGATCATTCTCACCCCTGTATCAGATAAATATATCATTTCCTTTGCCTCTAATCCAATGATTTTTGAGATCCCAAAATTTGTTATTTGAATGCCCTGATGTTATATATCATATTGACATTGTGCTGTAAGGAATGCAAGATACATTTATTGTACAAAACATTTGGATAGTGTGGTCAAAGGAAAGAGTTTAGGTTTGTTTTGTCTAAAAAGGTCACCCTATTGATGAAGAGCACCATTAATACAGTCTTTCAGGCGGATTAGTTTGTTGATGGGTTTTACTTTGGGAAAATGTCCCAAAAAACCCTTTTTTAAAATTTTCCCAAGGTCTAGCCCCAATTTGAGAAAGGTTGGGCCCCCAAATAGAAACCCTTTTTGTTAAACTGTTTTTTTTGCGCTTTCGCCTCCAATAGTGAACGCAAAGTCTGTTTTAAATAAGCCCAAAAATCTTTATAATCCGACGGATTTTCTTTTGGGCCCCCATATTTTTGGGAAAAAACCTAAAAAGCCTCCTTTTGTTTCTTTCCGTAGTGCAGAATTAAAATGGCATTCTGGTTTTAATCTTTTTTACTAATGGAAAGTGCTTTTAGGTTTCAGCCGTCCCCCCCCCCTTGTTTCCCCTTTTTTTATAGGGAAGAAGAAAGGCAGTCCCCGGGGTTCAAAAGGGGGAGGGACTGTTTTTGTTCCCTTAAATTGAAATTGTACGTAAAAAGGAAAAGGGAATTTTTTTAAAAGTAATTTAAAAAAAAAATTTTTTCATTTTTGGGTAGTGCAGGAAAGTTTTTACATTTGTTTTGCTGTCTGTGCCCCCTTTTTTGAGATTTCCTAAAGTTCTTATTCATGTACGCTGGGCATGCTGGACTTTGGGTTCATGGGGCGGACTCAGTGTTAAATGTCAGCCAGCCCCCAATCCCGTTTTAAACTAGGGACGTAAAGTAAGTCGGAAGTTGTAAATCGGGAAAGCCCGTATTTTAAAAGCATTGTCAACACGACTACCTTGAATAAAAGATGTTGATTGAATATAGTTTAGATGTGGTCCAGGCTGAATGTCACAGTTTTATGGACAGAAAGTGATATTCATCTTTTTAGCCTGCCTACCAGCCAAGATGCACAGGCTACAGGCTGGAGGAGGTCCGTAGCCAGATCTGTTCCATTCATCAGGGGGAATAGGGTATAATTCATTTTTTTTTCCCTTTGGAAGGTGCCCCTTTTAATGTGGGGGGTTTTTCTACCCAATTACTGTGAAAAAATACTCTATAAGTGTGAGAAGGACAATAAGGGAGTACTGTTTTGGGGGTTTACAAATTACTATTTTGTAGACACTAAAAGGGAAAAGTATGCTTTGTTACTAAAAAAAGCAAACCCCAAGGGGGGGCCAAATTACCTAGGGGCATTTTTTGGGGGGACAGCTAGCTATGAGAGCACCAACAGCAAAGAACGAGTTATGGGGAAAGAAAAACAATGGGTTTAAAAAGATTGTATAAAAATGAAAAGGGGTTTTTTGGGGGGGATGGGGTACAGGGAAGAGGTGCGGGGAAAAATGAGGACCAAAAAAACATCTGGGTAGCAAACTTTTCATAAAAAGTTGGGCTGCAAAAGTTTTTTATGTTGGTCTGGAATGATTGAAGAAAAAAATGGGAAAGTAAATGACTATAATTAGAGTAAACATCACTTGGGGTTAGTTTAATATCTTTCTTTTTTGGGGAGCTTAAAAACCCACTCCAAAATTTTTTCTTTAATTTCTGCTCCACTGATAATGGAGGGGCGGTAATAATTTTTTTTTTACTGGTGGCTTTGAGAAAGTGCAGGTTAAAATATCTAATGGAAGCTCTAGCACAGATCTCATAACTAATTAACAAAGACTCATACCGCATCTGTGTGGGGTTGGGGGTCTTATGATTTTTCTTTGGTATAGTGCATCCCCTTTAAATCATATTTTAAACCTTTCTCTTGTTACAAAACAAAAATGAACAGCAGCAAATACTTCATGTATACATATAAAATCTGTGGTGTGATTATGAGGAGCAGCAGTTCTGAGCAACATTTCAAGGACCGTCTTCATTCTCAAGCATGTGCACTGAATCCTCAAGCTAGGGATTATACTGCTGCTGACTTTTTCCCACCATATTTAAACATTTTTAGATTGTTCATTTGTGTTTTTGTTTTTTCCCCTTTTGCAGCCCCCAGTATGTCATGCCCCTCCAAATCTAGTCAAAAAAGGGGAAAAAAAAAATTTTTATTTCTTAAATTCTACTGTCTAATTCAGTTGTGTACAGCTCTAACATATTGTTATTTTCTTTTCTAATTCCTTTTGGGCCAATTTCTGGGTTCTTGTAGTTCTGAGAATATCAGTTTGGTTTTTTTGTGTAGCCCCCCCCCTTGGTTTTTGGTTTAGCCCAGTGAGTTGTTGAATCCTAGAGCTGGTGGCTATATTGGGTCGGGTTTGTAGCTTGGGGGCCCCAATTTTTTTGAAGGGTGCTTTGGGGTTTGTTTTTCAAAGATGGGCGTTCTGATATTGGGGGCAGCTATAGGGGGGGGGTTTAAAGGAAGAAAAATTCGGGTCAGTTGTCACATTAAGTCTTTTTCGGGTTAAAACCCTTTTTTGTGGAATTTTCCCCCCAACCATGCACCTTTTACCATCGGGCCCGGGCTGCCCAAAATTGCTGAATCCCGAGCAGTGAGCCCTTTCTTCTTTTGATTGATACAGGGTTTTTGAAATTTTTATTTTTTTTATTGTTTGTTTTTTAGTTTTTTTTCCCCCCCGTTTCCCCGGTTTTCGGCTTCCCCTTTTTTGGGGTTTGGAAGTCCTCCCACCCCCATTTTTTTTAAACCCCAAAACCCCCTTAACTTCTTTTTTTTCCTCTCCCCCCCCCATGGTTTTGGCAAAAGGGAAACCCCGGGGGTGGTTTCCCCATAAAAAGCCAGGCTCTAAAACCACACCCCTGTTTACCTGTGTAAATCTGGCCAGTAATTTTTGGTGAAAAAGGTGGCAACCCTATTATGGGGGCAGCCATAATAGCATTTGGAGATTCAATTTGCAGCAGCACATAGGCTATAGGAAACTAATCTAGAGAGGACTTTTATGAGAGAGTGCCTTGAGTATTCTCCATGACCTGTGCAGAAGGAAGGAGGGGGGGGCAGTATGACAAAAAATATTGTAATGCTGAATTTATTTTTTTAAAAGAGTACTTTCATTTGTAATTCAAAAATGTGATAATGAAGATGATCATTTTGATATTCAACACAAGGGGAAAGTATCTCAAACTTGGCTTAGTGCCCGAGTGAAAACTGCAAGCTGTCAATTTTTTTTAAACTATAGCTGATGACATGGAAAATTCCAAAAAAAAAATCTCCAAAAATCCTTAAAAAATTTGATTTAAACAGTAGATAATTTTTTTCTTGCACATAAGGTTTAAATACTGTATGTACTGCCATCTGCAGTCCACAAGATTATAAAGACTGGGATCTTATATGCAACTTTACATAAACTAACTTAGTGAATTGTACCATATTTATTATTAGATGCATTTTGCACTGCCCTAAAGTCAGAATATGAAATCTACGCCTGCTATGAGTAGACATTGATTTGTGAAAGGATTTGTATCTTTGCCGTTTTAAACATGCCCTTTCCCGGGTTTAAAATATGGGCATTTCTCCAAACCCCATTTTTATTTTTTTAATGAGGGCACAAAAAGTGAAACTTTTGTGCAATTTTTTGTGCATCCAATATTTGAACAATTTTTGGTTTTTTTATGAAAAAAACTGGTGCAAATGCATGTATTAATTCCCCAAAGTGCATTGGTTTGCCCTGTTCAAAAAGTTTGTGTACCTTATGTACCAGTATTATAGGACTATGGTTTTTCTATATGTGCCACTTATTTTTTGCAAAACAAAAATGAAATGCAGATGGAAGGATGAATTTAATTAGTAAGAGAAGGTCAACCTTGACTGTGAGAGCAGGAACTTCGGTAAAAACCAGCATTGGATGCAGAAGGGGGTTTTTGTTTTTCAGTGCTATTTTGGCTAAATTCTTTATTAAAATTAAAAAAGTCAAAATCCAAAATATTTTTCTTTTAGAGACATTTGGAAACCTTTAAAGACTATGAGGGAATATGCCCCGTCATCCTCTTGTCAGTACAAGTGGAGTGCCCCGGGGAGTTTTTCTGTTTTGATTTTTGGGTACAAAAAAAAAAGCTGGTATATTTCATATTTTCTTTCTGGTGCAAAACACATTCTTGTATAAGGGTTTCCTGGGATTTTATTTTACTTCTTAAAAAGGAAGCAAATATCGCACCAACCCAAGGATTCCAATAAAGAAAAAACATTTATTTACTTATATTTGGTGCAATGTTACAGCCCTTACTGAGATCCATATTAAAGCAAAGTGATACATGTAACAGGAGCTACTAAAACCACTGAGTGCAAGAAGCCTGAACTTCTATATGAAAAAACATTGTAATAATAAAATAAAAACTTTATTTATATGGGCCCCAACATATTTCACGATTTACAATTTGGAGGGGTAGGTAAGAAAAAAAAAGGATTTACAGGTATGCCAAAAGTTTTGGGGGAATGATACCCAAAATTTTAAAATTTTTTTTACAAAGTTACTGCACGGTTTTATAATGGCAATTTGCTATACTCAAAATTTTTAAAAAGAGTGATCGTTAAAGAATTTAAATTTGAATGAACTTTTTCCCCCCAAAACATTTTTTCAATTTCATTGAGGCCTCCCCTTAAAAGGCCCAGTAACATCGTTTCATGATTGCTCCATTAAAAAGGTTGTGGGTGTTGATGGGGAAGGGTGGGATCAACTTCATGTTAAAGAAAGAATCACCCCACGGGAACTTTAAAAGGGGGCGGGTGTTGGGGCACATTGTTTCTTCTTTTAAACCCTGGTTATCCCTAAGAAAACGGCATCATCATTGATGCACAAAACTGGCCTAACGGAAAGAGTATTGCTGAAAGTTTGCATTCAGTCAAAAATCTATCGATCAAAAGGAAATTAAGGAGAGGGGGTTCATTGTTGAAAAAGGCTCCAGGGCGCCAAGAAAGAAGAGACCCAGGAGCTCAAAAAAGTTTTTAGTTTGGGAATGGGTCCCAGCGTGCAAGTTGCTCGGAATGGCGCAGGCAGGTGTGAGTGCATCTGACGACTGTGGGGGAGATCATGGAGCAAGGCCTGGTGTCAAGGGGGGCAAAAGAAGACTTCTCTCAGAAAAAATGGGACAGACGATATTTGCCAAGGAAAAGGGGTGGACTGCTAGGGGGGGGAAAAGTAAATTTTCTTGAGAATCCCCTTTCCGAATTTTTGGGAAAATTTGGGAAAACGCTTGTTGGGAGAAGAAAAGGTGAGCGAAAACACCAGTCTTGTTCATGCAACTGTAAAGATCCAGAAAATATGTGGGGGGTTGCTTTCACCCAAGGGATCGGCTCTCTAACAGTCTTGCCTAAAAAAATCCTGAATAAAGTTTTGGTCAAAAATGCCTCCAAGGGAACTTTCCCAACCGTCCAAGGCAGTTTGTGTAAAAAACAATCCCTTTTCCAGCAATGGGAACCCTTGCCATAAAAACAAAGGGAAACTAAAAAGGCCAGGGAAACCCCAAAAAAAGAAATTTTGGGTAGGAAAAGAAGGGTAAGAAGGCTAGGTTTTTCAATGGTCCAGCCATGTGAATAAAAAAAGGGGGGGTTCATATAGAATTTGGATGAACCCGCACCATACAGTTAATTTTATAAATAATGCCCAATTTAGGAGGACAGAAAAGTGTGTGTTAGAGATGGGGGGGGGGGGGGTTAGCAGTTAAAGGTCTTGGAGGCCCGACAGGGAAGTGTGTTTTAAGGCCCCCTTAAAACTATGGGTTTGAGTGTGCGATCCCCCTGGGGGAGCAGTTCCCAGAATTTGGTGCAGCGCGTGAAAAATCTTTGGGGGCGGGCATGGGGTTTTAGATGAGAGGGAAATTTTCTCTAAGTCATCCCCCAAGCAAGAGAGGGGTAGGGTAGTAAAGATGAGAGAGGGTTTTTAGGGGGGTGAGCGCGTGGGGAGTTATGGGTGAGAGTGAGAGTTTATGTTGTATTCTTACTGAAAAGGGGAAGAGTGCGTGACTGAACAGGGTAGGGCAAGAGAAAGATGAGCCCGGTTTGCATTCGGAAGATTTTAGAGGGGGGATTTTGATACAAGATGTGTATAGAAGTTTATTGTGTAAGCATAAAACACTTGTATACAACAATATAAAACAAAATATTAATAACGTAGTGCATGGCTAAAGAAAACTCCAATTACTAACTGCCCATGCAAAACGTAAAATGGGAAAGGAAGCTTTCACTCAACATTAACTACAAACACCAATATACAGTGTTTGTGTATATACATACATACACTATTCACAAAATGTTAGGGATCTCTGGCTTTTGAACATAAAAATTTTTCCCGGTACTGACTAGGATGGATCACTCTCCTTGACGTCTCCCGCTCATTGGATACAGTTTCTATAGAGAAACGATTTGTCCCTAACAGCACTAGGCCCTGGTCCTATCTGGGGTTGTGTCCCTGGCCCTAAAGACAATGATGCCGTGTTGGTGATGTGGTTAGGTTTTTTATTCGAGCCACGTTTTCACGTTTGAATGGTCTACATGAAATTAGGGTTACACCGGTTTTTTGGGCTTTTTACGGATCCTTTTTTTGAGTGAAAACTGCATCCGAAAAACGCAAAAGGTTACTTTATGTGGATCCCTTTGCAGCTTTTCACGT
>JAODAL010044253.1:0-33061 GCA_025379985.1 Phyllomedusa bahiana
GAACAAGAAGACCCCCAACAGGGGCAGACCCTGAAAAATGACGACCCTGAACATGGCAGACCCCGAACATGGCGGACCCTGAACATGACAGACCCTTAACATGGCAGAGAGCTATGGATTACCACAACCACATCGTGTGAACGTTCCCGAAGTCATAGGGGGAGAGCATGTTCCAGCATCGTATTTCACCTATACATGGTGAGGGCTCAAGAACAGGGTCAGACTGGCCCAAATGAGAAACCCCCGGTGCGACCCTGAACATGGCGGACCCTGAACATGGCGGACCCTGAAAAAATGGCAGACCCCGAACTGGGGGGGAACCCGAACATGGCGGACCCCTGAAATGGCGGGGCCCCGAAAAATGGGGGGACCCCGAACATGGCGGACCCCGAACATGGCCGACCTCCCCAACTGACAGCCCCCCCGAAAAAAACACCCCCCCCAAAAGAAACAGCGGCCCCGAACTGGCGGGGGACCCCCAAAGGGGACCCGAACAGGGGACCCCGAACATGGCGGGACCCGAACATGGGGGGACCCCGAACCCCTGACGACCCCCAACATGACGGGGGGCCCCGGAACAGGCGGACCCTGAACATTTGGGGGACCCCCGAAAAATGGCGGACCCCGAAAAATGGGGCCCCGAAAAATGGCGGGACCTGAAATACAGACCCTGAACAGGGCAGACCCTGAACATGGCGGACCCGGAACATGGCGGACCCCGAACATGGCGGACCCCGAACATGGCAACCCCAACTGGGGACCCCGAACATGAAAAGACCCCCCTTAACATGGCAGACCCAAAAATTTGGCAGAACCCGAACCATGGCGCCCTGAATTGGCGGACCCCGAAAGGCGGACCCCGAACATGGCGGACCCCGAACATGGCGGACCCCGAACATGACAGACCCCGAACATGGCAGACCCCGAACATGGCAGACCCCGAACATGGCGGACCCGGAACATGACAGACCCTGAACATGGCGGACCCTGAAAGACAGACCCCCGAAAGGGGGACCCCGAACATGGGGACCTGAACATGGGGACCCGAACAGACAGACCCTTGAACTGGGAGACCCCCCATGGCAGACCTGAACATGGGCGGACCCCGACATGACAGACCCCGAAACATGGGGAGGGCCCTGAACATGACAGAACCCGAACATGACAGACCCCGAACATGGCGGACCCCGAACATGACAAACCCCGAAACAGGCGGACCCCCGAACTGACAGACCCCGAACATGGCAGCCCTTTTAAATGGGCAGACCCCGAACTGACAGACCCCCAACATGGCGGACCCCGAACATTGGGGACCCCCGAAAATGAAAAGACCCGAACATGACGGACCCCCAACATGGCCCGGGCAACCCCAACTGGCGCCCCCGACATGACAGACCCCGAACATGACAGACCCCGAACATGGCGGACCCCGAACATGACGGACCCCGAACATGGCAGACCCCGAACATGCGGACCCCGAACATGGCGGACCCGAACATGACCAACCTGAACATGACAGCCCTGAACATGGCAACCCCGAACAGGCAGACCCGAAATGGCGGACCGGAAAAATGAAGACCCCGAAATGGCGGGGCCCTGAACATGGCAGACCCCGAACATGGCAGACCCCGAAAAAGGCAGACCTGAACATGGGGACCCCGAAATGGCAAAAACCCTGAACATGACAGACCCCGAAAATGGCGGACCCGAAATGGGGGGACCCCGAAAAATGAGGAAAACCCCAACATGCAGACCCGAACATGGGGACCCCCGAACATGGAGACCCCGAACATGCAGACCCCCAAATTTACAGAACCCGAACATGGCAGCCCCCAACATGAAGACCCCGAAATGGGGGGACACGAAAATGGCGGACCCCGAACATGGCGGACCCCGAACATGGCTGACCCCGAACATGACAGACCCTGAACATGGCAGACCCCGAACATGACAGACCCCGAACATGACAGACCCCGAACATGACAGACCCCGAACATGACAGACCCTGAACATGGCGGACCCTGAACATGACAGACCCTGAACATGGCGGACCCTGAACATGACAGACCCTGAACATGACAGACCCTGAACATGGCGGACCCTGAGCATGACAGACCCCGAACATGACAGACCCCGAACATGCCGGACCCTGAACAGGGGGGACCCGAACAGGCGGACCCCGACATGGGGGACCCGAACATGGCCGGACCCGAAACTGGAGCCCCCAAAAATGGCGGACCCCGAAACTCGACCAAAACCCCCGAACATGACAGACCCGAACATACCACCCCGAAATGGGGACCCAAAAAATGACAGACCCTGAAAAAGAAAGACCCCGAAATGACAGACCCTGAACATGGCGGACCCTAAAATTGACAGACCTGAACTGGCGGGCCCTGAACATGACAGACCCTGGGAAAATGACGACCCTGAAATGGAGACCCCGAACATGGCGACCCGAACAGGGAGACCCCGAACATGACAGACCCCGACATGACGACCCGCATAGGGGAAACCCCGAAATGACAACCCGAAAAAGACAGACCCCGAACAGACAACCCCCAAAAATGGGGACCCCGAACATGGCGGAACCCCCAAAAAGACAGACCCCCGAACATTGGGGGACCCGAACATGGCGGACCCAGAACATGACAGACCCAGAACAGGGCAGACCCGGAACATGGCGGACCCTGAACATGGGGCCCCCGGGAAAATGACAACCGAAAAATGGCAGACCCCGAACATGACAGCCCGAAATACAGACCCCGACTGGGGGGACCCCTGAATTTGGCAGACCCCGAACATGGCGGACCCCGAACATGTCAGACCCTGAACATGACAGACCCTGAACATGGCAGACCCCGAACATGACAGACCCCGAACATGACAGACCCTGAACATGGCAGACCCCGAACATGGCGGACCCTTAACATGGCAGACCCCGAACATGACAGACCCCGAACATGACAGACCCCGAACATGACAGACCCCGAACATGACAGACCCCGAACATGACAGACCCCGAACATGGCGGACCCCGAACATGACAGACCCTGAACATGACAGACCCTGAACATGGCAGACCCCGAACATGGCAGACCCCGAACATGGCAGACCCCGAACATGACAGACCCCGAACATGACAGACCCCGAACATGGCAGACCCAGAACATGACAGACCCCAATGGCGACCCCCAACATACAACCCCTGAAAATGACGACCCTGGAACATGGCGGACCCCCGAAATGGCGGGACTTGAACAAGGCGGCCTGAACATGGGAGACCCCGAACAGGCGGACCCTTAACATGGAGACCCCGAACGACAGACCCCAACATAAGACCCCCGAACATGGCAGACCCCGAACATGACAGACCCCGAACATGACGCCCCGAAAATGACGACCCTGAAATGAAGACCCTGAACATGGGAGAGGGGCTATGGAATTTCCACAAAACCCCATTGTGAAAATTCCCGAAGTCATAGGGGAGGCATGTTCCACTCCTATTTCACCTATAATGGGGAGGGTCAAGAACGGGTAGACTGGGCCCCAAATGAGAAACCCCCCGGGGCGACCTGAACATGGGGACCCTGAAAATGGGGGACCCTGAAATGGCAGCCCCCGAAAAACATGGCGGACCCCTGAAAGGAACCCCCGAAAAATGACGACCGCCCCAACATGACAGCCCCCGAAAAGGCGGACCCCGAAAAATGGCGGAACCCCGAACAATGGCGGACCCGAACATGGCGACCTGAACATGGCGGACCCCGAAATGGGGCGACCCCGAACATGAAAAACCCGAACAAACGGACCCCCCAAAATGGGGGCCCTAACAGGCGGGGCCCTGAACATGGCGGACCCCCGAACATGGCGGAAAACCCCAAAATGGGGACCCTGAACATGACAGACCCTGAAAAAGGGCAAACCCTGAACAAGGCGGCCCTGAACATGGCGGGGCCCTAACGGGGGGACCCCCAACAAGGCAGGAAAACCGAACATGGCGGACCCCGAACATGACACCCCTGAACATGACAGACCCCGAACATGGCAGACCCCGAACATGGCGGACCCCGAACATGGCGGACCCCGAACGTGGCGGACCCCGAACATGGCGGACCCCGAACATGGCGGCCAAAAATGAAAACCCCCGAACTGACAACCCCCAAATGACAGACCCTAACATGGCGGACCCTGAACAGACAGACCCGAAAAATGGCAACCCCCCAACAGGCGGACCCCGAACATGGCAGACCCCCAACATGACAGACCCGAAAGGCGGACCCCGAACATGGCAGACCCCGAACATGACGGACCCCGAACATGGCGGACCCCGAACATGGCAGACCCCGAACATGTCAGACCCCGAACATGGCGGACCCCGAACATGTCAGACCCCGAACATGGCGGAACCCTGATAATGACAGACCACGCAACATGGACGTACCCCGAACATGGGGACAACCATGACATGCGGACCTGAATACATGACCAGAACCTGATCATGGCGGACCTGAACATGACAGACCCTGAACTTGGCGACCCGAACATGGCGCGAACCAGAACATGGCTGACCACCGAACATGAAGACTACGAACATGGAGACACGATCGCCATGACAGACCCCGAACATGACAGACCCCCGAACATGACAGACCCCGAACATGGCAGACCCCGAACATGGCGGACCCCGAACATGACAGACCCCGAACATGGCGGACCCTGAACAAGGCGCACCCCGAACATGACAGACCCCGAACATGGCAGACCCCGAACATGGCAGACCCCGAACATGACAGACCCCGAACATGGCAGACCCCGAACATGACAGACCCCGAACATGGCAGACCCTGAACATGACAGACCCCGAACATGACAGACCCCGAACATGGCGGACCCCGAACATGACAGACCCCGAACATGACAGACCCCGAACATGACAGACCCCGAACATGGCAGACCCCGAACATGACAGACCCCGAACATGACAGACCCCGAACATGGCGGACCCCGAACATGGCAGACCCCGAACATGGCGGACCCCGAACATGGCGGACCGACGTACATGCAGACCTGTAACATGGCGGTCCCTGAACATGACAGACCCTGAACATGACAGACCCTGAACATGGACAGACCCCGAACATGGCGGACCCTGAACATGACAGACCCCGAACATGGCAGAGCCCGAACATGACAGACCCCGAACATGACAGACCCCGAACATGCGGACCCTGAACATGGCAGACCCCGAACATGACTGACCCCGAACAGCGGACTGAACATGACAGTCCCGAACATTGGCGGACCCGAACATGAGGACCTGAAACATGGCAGGACCCGAACATGACAGACCCTGAACATGTCTGACCCCGAACATGGCGGACCCCGAACATGGCAGACCCGAATCTGCAGGGACCCCTGAACATGGCAGACCCCGAACATGTCGGACCCCGAACATGGCAGACCCCGAACATGGCGGACCCTGAACATGGCGGACCCCGAACATGGCGGACCCCGAACATGACAGACCCTGAACATGGCGGACCCTGAACATGGCGGACCCAGAACATGGCGGACCCCGAACATGGCGGACCCAGAACATGGCGGACCCCGAACATGACAGACCCCGAACATGACAGACCCCGAACATGGCGGACCCTGAACATGGCGGACCCCGAACATGACAGACCCCGAACATGGCGGACCCCGAACATGGCGGACCCCGAACATGGCGGACCCCGAACATGGCGGACCCTGAACATGACAGACCCTGAACATGGCAGACCCTGAACATGGCAGACCCCGAACATGGCGGACCCCGAACATGGCGGACCCCGAACATGACAGACCCTGAACATGGCGGACCCCGAACATGGCGGACCCCGAACATGGCGGACCCCGAACATGTAGGACCTGACATGACGTACCCGAACTTGGCGGACCCCGAACTTGGCAGGACCTGAACATGGCAGACCAGAACATGCGCGGTCCTGAACATGGCCGGACCATGAAAATGACAGACCACGTAAATGGCAGACATGAACATGACAGACCATCGAAACATGGCGGACTCTGAACATGGCGGACCCTGAACATGGCAGACCCTGAACATGACAGACCCCGAACATGGCGGACCCCGAACATGGCAGACCCTGAACATGGCAGACCCCGAACATGCCAGACCCTGAACATGGCAGACCCTGAACATGGCAGACCCCGAACATGGCGGACCCCGAACATGGCGGACTCTGAATGTCTTGGGCTCAGCGCACACTGCGTTCATTTGAATGGATGACGGATCCGTCCTGATGGAAGGGAGAACGGGTGCGGTGACGTGTTCATTGACTCTTATAGGTGGACGGACGTGCATTGACAGTGTGCCCGTTTTTACACATTCCCTCAAATATGCGTTTAACGGGTGGAGGACGCCGGGCACGACACCTTCTCAAGTTTAAAAAAAAAATTTATACGTTACATTTTTTTTACAATGTATCTCAATGGAAAACGGATCCTAGTGTCTGGGCCCATGTTGTAAACGTATAAGTTTGTATCTGTCATAAAATATATAAACAAAGCTACCCAATCAAATTGCAGAAAAAACAGGTGACAGCCAATAGGAAAGCTAGAAAAAAATAGATGTCAAACGTCTGCTCCAAACAGTGCACGTCTGGCATACGTCTAACATATACACTTTGCCAGATGGAGCCTTTTATTTCCTTGGGAGAGGCAGAATATGAGAGGCATGTACAGTAGGGTGCGCCCCGGAATCATCTCCATTGGTGGGCCCCCAATAATTAGCTCCACTGGTGGCTCCGAAGAATCAACTCCACTGGTGGGTCCCAAGAATCAACTCTACTGGTGGCCCCAATTTATTATCTCCAACTGAGTTCTGCCCCAATAATCAGCTCTCTGTTGGGCCCAAGAATGACTTCCACTTGGTGACCCCAAGTATCATCACCACTGGTGGCCCCAGAATCATCTCCATGGTGGGCCCCAAGAATACATTCTCCACTTGTGGGCCCCAAGAATCACTCACTGGTGGGCCCCAAGAATCAACTCCACTGAGTGGGCCCAAGAATCAAATTCCTGCGGGACCCCAAGAATCATCTCCACTGGTGGCCCCAAGAATCAACTCACTGGGCACCCACAGGAATCAGCTCCTTGGTGCACCCAGAATCAGCTCCATGATGGAACCAGATTCAACTTCCACTGTGGCCACCAAGAATACATATCCATGGTGGGGCCCAAGAATCATCTCCACTGGTGGCCTTGAAATCATCCTACACTGGTGGGCCCACAAGAATCATCTCCACTGGTGGGCCACAGGATATCATCTCCACTGCTGGCCTCAAAGAAATCTTCTCCAATGGTGGCACGAATCATGCTCCATGGTGGGGCTCCAAGAATTAAACGCCAATGTTGGGCCCCAAGATTTCAAAGTTCACTGGGACCCCAATAATCATCTCCACTGGTGGCCCCAAGAATCAACTCCACTGGTGGCCTCAAGAATCATCTCCACTGGTGGGCCCCAAGAATCATCTCCACTGGTGGCCCCAAGAATCATCTCCACTGGTGGGCCCCAAGAATTATCATCACTGGTGGGCCCCAATAATCAGCTCCACTGGTGGGCCCCAAGAATTTATCATGGTGGGCCCATAATCGCTCCATGGTGGGCCCCCAGAATCAACTCATGGTGGGCCCCAAAAATTTTCCACTGGTGGGCCCCAAAAATCATCTCCACTGGTGGGCCCTAGGCACCCCGGTCCAATGCTGACGTCCTCCCAGGGTGTGTGCTGTCAGCTAATCAGTAGGTGCAGCTGGGGAGTGGCTGCAGGGTGGCTGCATTGAGCTAGGTGGGTGCTGATGAGCTGCAGGATGGCTGCATGGAGCTAGGTGGGTGCTGATGAGCTGCAGGATGGCTGCATGGAGCTAGGTGGGTGCTGATGAGCTGCAGGATGGCTGCATGGAGCTAGGTGGGTGCTGATGGGCTGCAGGGTGGCTGCATGGAGCTAGGTGGGTGCTGATGAGCTGCAGGGTGGCTGCATTGAGCTAGGTGGGTGCTGACACGGTAGACCTGGAGGGTGGAGCGTGCCAACGTGCGCTATGGTTTAGGTTAATGAGTGGGATGGTGAATGGCAGATTTTTGTTCTTTTATTTTGCTCCGTCTGAAGGGGGCAATAAAAGCTGGAGAGTGGCCGCGCTGGCACCAGTGCCCCCCCCCCCTCCGCCTGTGTCTGTGCTGCCGACTTCCGCTCTTACTATTGTGCAAGTCCCCACAGTGTCGTTATGACGCCGCTGCTGTGCTGCACAGGAACCGCTCGTGTGCTGCACAATTACATCCTGAAATACAATATAAAGCTCTGTTCATATGGCTTATTCTGCAGCTTATTTTGCCGCGTTTTGGACTTTATACGCGGTGAAATGCGCGCTGCAATTACGGTAATTCATAGCTCTCCTAGGGAGCTATGGGTTACGCGTCGTCTCCCCACGTGTGTACATGATCATGGTGTACGCGCTGGAAGGACGCCAGACTCCTGGGGCAGCCTCTCCATACCTGTCACCAATGGTAAAGGTGGGGTCCAGCTTGGACTCTGTTATTTTTGGCGAAACTTGTGCCAAGATTCGGGCAACTCCCCAGGCAGGGAAGAGAATGACAGTAGCTGCCTGAGAGGAGAGGTGATGTGTGAGCATGTGCGGCCAGGAGCGAGGAGGTCTCGTCACTGGTCGTATCCCCTGGAGATGAGCTGGACACTATGGGCCACATGTATGAACACGTTTAGGTCTAAAACTCACTTTTTTGCCCATACATGTGGCCCTATGGGTCACTAAGGGAGCAGCTAAAACAATTGGTGCAGAATTTTTAATGATGATGAAGGTTGAAAGTGTTTACTATTTAATTTCCAAGCTCCCACATAATTTTATTTCATGGTAAAACCCCTTTAATGAATGAAAAAAAATGAGAAGAAAAAACAAGGAGAGGGACGTCCTCCATTACCTCAATGTCGGGGTCCAGGCAGGAGTCCAGGTTCTAGATCTCCTCGAGGTTTCCTATATGTTGTATAGGATCAGCGCTCACGCACCTCAGACCTGTGAAGGACAATGTGCAAGGATTTGCTCCAGGGCTGACGGGAAACCTCACTGGAAGGAAGCGACGGCAGAGGAAGTCAATGGCGGAGCCGCATGACGGGCGCTCTGATCCCATCAAACCTTCTATACAGGAACCTGGAGGAGTGACCCAAGCTCAGGATCTGTCCCAGGCAGTGCCCGGTCTGGAGGGCAGAGGCCGCACGTTGGGTGACGTCTTCTGACCTCAGGACAATTACGATTGGCTATGACCCGGTCAAAGACTGAACTGCCAAGATTGTTCTCCCATCATCAGGGGTCGTGGATTACACATCCATCTAAAGGGACCAAATAGACATCACACAGACCGGAGGCCGGAGGAGACATCACACAGACCGGAGGCCGGAGGAGACATCACACAGACCGGAGGCCGGAGGAGACATCACACAGACCGGAGGCCGGAGGAGACATCACACAGACCGGAGGCCGGAGGAGACATCACACAGACCGGAGGCCGGAGGAGACATCACACAGACCGGAGGAGACATCACACAGACCGGAGGCCGGAGGAGACATCACACAGACCGGAGGCCGGAGGAGACATCACACAGACCGGAGGCCGGAGGAGACATCACACAGACCGGAGGAGACAACACACAGACCGGAGGAGACAACACACACACCGCAGGCCGGAGGAGACAACACACAGGGCGGAGGGGGACATCCAAAAGACCGGAGGCCGGAGGAGACATCCCACAGACCGGAGGCCGGAGGAGACATCACACAGACCGGAGGCCGGAGGAGACATCACACAGACCGGAGGAGACAACACACAGACCGGAGGCCGGAGGAGACATCACACAGACCGGAGGCCGGAGGAGACATCACACAGACCGGAGGCCGGAGGGGACACACAGACGGGGGGGAGGGAGACACACACAGCCCCAGGCCGGGGAGCACACACAGACCCGGGGCCGGAGGAGACACACACAGACGGAGGCCCGGGGCACCCAGACCGGGGGCCCCCCAGGAGACATCACCAGACCAGGGGAGGGGACATCACACAACACCGGGGAGACACACAAAGGCCGGAGGGGGACAACACACAGACCGGGGGGCCGGAGGAGACCCCCCCACAACCGGGAGGAAAAAAAAGAACAACCGGAGGAGGAAAAACACAAGACCGGAGGGGGAGGGGGACACACCAGGGGGCCGGGGGAGACAAACACAGACCCCGGAGGCCGGGGGAGACATCACCAGACCAGGGCCGGGGGAACATCACACAGACCGGGGGGGGACCCACAAAGGGGGGGGGGGGGGGGGGGGGGGGGGGGACAAAAAAAGGAAAAAGGGAGGGGACATCACACAGACCGGGGGCCCGGGGAGACTCACACGAACGGAGGGGAACTCCCAGACGGAGGGCCCGGGGACCAACAGACCAGCCCGGGGGAACATCCACAACCGGGGAAGGAACCACAGACCGGGGAGGAGACAACCCAGACCCGGGGGCCGAGGAGACAACACCAACGGGGCCGGGGGAGACAACACACGACCGAGGGGGGGAGACATCAAAACCAGACCCGGGGGCCGGAGGGGGACATCACCAGACGGACCAGGAGACACCCAGCCGAGCGGGGAGAACAAAACCACACAACGCCGGAGGCCGGAAGGGGGCACCAAAGAACGGAGGCCAGGTGGGGGACATCCACAACCGGAGGCCGGAGAAAAACACCAGGGACATCCCAAACCGGAGGCCCGGGGGAACATCACACGACCCAGGGCCGGGGGAGACATCCACAACCCCCAAACCCCCCCCCCCCCCCGCCCCCGGAGGGCCCAAAAACCCCAAGAACCCGGGGGTGAGGGGACATCACCCCGGAGGCGGAGGAGACATCACACAGACCGGGGGGCCGGGGGGAGACATCCACAAAACCGGGGCCCGGGGGAGGGCATCAACAGGGCCGGAGGCCCGGAAAGGGGGACATCCACAGACCGGGGCCCCTGCCTGGAGACCTCACACCGAAAGGGGGGGCCGGGGGAGGGCATCACCCCAGACCCCCAGGGGGGAAAGGGGAATCACACAGACGGGAGGCGGAGGAGACATGCACGACCCGGGGGCCGGGGGGGAGACATGCCCCAGACCCGGGGAACCCCGGGGGAGAAAAATCACACAAAACCGGAGGCCCCGGGGGAAGGGGGGGGCTTTACACCCGAAAGGGGGGCCCCCCCCCCCCCCGGGGGAGACATCACACAGAAAGGGGCCGGAAAGGGACATAACCAGCCCGGAAAGGCCCGGGGGAGGGCAACCCACAGCCGGAGGGGAATCACACAGACCGGGGGGCCGGGAAAGGGGGACAAACACAGACCGGAGGAGGGGCAAAAACACAGGGCCGGAGGAGAAAACAAAACCAGACGGAGGCCGGAGGAGACATCGCACAGACCGGAGGCCTGAGGAGACATCACACAGACCGGAGGCGACAACACACGACCCGGAAAACCCGGGGGGAGACATCACACAGACCCCCGGGGGCCCCGGGGGAGGGCATAAAACAGACCCGGGGGCCCGAAAGGGGACAAAAAAACAAAAAAACCCGGGGGCCGGAGGAGACACACACAGACCGGGGAACAACCACAGACCGGAGGGGGAAAAAAACACAACGGAGGCGGAGGGGACATCACCCCCAGACCGGAGGCCGGGGGGGGCAACACAAAAGACCAAAAGGCCCGGGGGGACTCGCAAAGGGGCGGAGGCCCGGGGGAGAAAATCAACCCGAACCCCCCCGGGGGGCCCGGGGGGAGACATGCCAAAAGACCCGGGGGCCGGAGGGGGCATCAAACAGACCGGAGGCGGAGGGGGGAAAATCAACAGAAACCCGGGGGCGGAGGAGACCTTTACACGGGCGGAGGTTTTGGGGGAGAAAATCACACAGACCCGGGGGCCCCGGGGGGAGGGGCATCACACAGGGCCGGAGGGGCCCGGGGGAGAAATCACAAAAGACCGGAGGGGCCCGGGGGGACATCACCCGGGCCCGGAAGGGCCCGGGGGAAAAATCGACAGACCCGGGGGCCCGGGGGGACATCCCCACAGGGCCGGAAAACCGGAGGAGACATCACCAGGGGCCCCCCCCGGGGGGCCGGAGGAGACAACACACAGACCGGGGGGCCGGAGGAGACATTGCACCGACGGAGGCCCGGGGGAGGAAACCCCACAACAGCCGGAGGCGGGCAACACAAAGGGCGGAGGCCGGGGGGGAGGGCATCACACAGCCCGGGGGCTCTGCCCTGGGGGACCTCCCCGCCCGGCTCCCCCCGCTTTCCCCGGGCAGGGTTTTGGGCCCCCTGTGTCCGGGAAAGGGCCGCGGGGCGCCTTTGAGGTTTTTCTTCCATGTTTACTTTTTTCCAAATTATTTAACGCTGCTAAACTGGAATGAGGAAATAAATGAGCTTTACTCATAGTAAAAATTCCTTACTCTGCAGATTGGGATGAGCACCACTTCTTATCCATCTCCAAAAATTTCTTTACGGGGGGGGGTCTCCTGAAATACTCGGAACTGCTGTGGGGTTGTTATCTATGTGGGTAGTTTTAGAGAAATTGGGGGTTTGGGCGCTCGTTTTACCCGGAAAATAAATCCTTTGTGGGGGTTTCCCATTGGGTTAAAAAAATGATTTTAAATTTAAAAAAATTTTGCCCAAGGAGAATCACCTAAGATTTTAAAGTAACATGTATGACGCGTTTCGTGCCAACCGCCACTTCCTCTGATACTGAAATGTTACTTCAATCATACATTCACAGAAGAGCGCCACCTCTTCTGTTTGTTTTCCTGTTCATCTATGTAACTCTCTGGCTGTAATCTCTCCTGAAATCCTCTGCACTGCTGGCGTACTCTGTTTATCTATGTAACTGTCTGGCTGTAATCTCTCCTGAAATACTCAGCACTGCTGTGGTGCTCTGTTCATCTATGTAACTCTCAGGGTATAATCTCTCCTGAAATACTCTGCACTGATGGCGTACTCTGTTTATCTGTTTAACTCTCATGGTGTAATCTCTCCTGAAATACTCTGCACTGCTGGTGTACTCTGTTTATTTATCTATGTAACTCTCAGGGTGTAATCTCTCCTGAAACACTCTGTACTGCTGCTCTGACTTGTGTCTCCCCTCTACATTGTTGTGTTTCAGGTGAACGCAGTCACCCATTGAGGACTGGGGCGCAGGTGAAGGTAAGATTCGTGTCTGCTGCTGTTACGCAATTCTTATGACCCTGTATATATGAAAGTCTCCATACACACCAGTCTTCCCATGAGTCCCCATCACAGCTCCACATGGCCCTGCAGGATACACGGGGTACAGGGGTGGGGACCCCTCTGCCCGGCCGCCCCTCCTATACTCACAATAAACCCTGCACAGGGACTGTTTTTACCTTCAGGAATTCTTTCTAGTATGGAATCAGAAATAAGACTACAAAGAACACGAGAGTGTGAATGCGGCCCAGTAGTCAGACCAGGAGAGACCGCACCCTGCAGGGGGTCAACACCATGCCAGGGACAAACCAGCACCACCCGTAGGACACAATCATAATCACCATCATCACCAGCACCAACAACATCACCAGCATCAGCATCACTATCAGCACCAACAACATCACCAGCATCAGCAGCACTATCATCAGCACCAACAACATCACCAGCATCAGCATCACTATCATCAGCACCGACAACATCACCAGCATCACTATCATCAGCACCAACAACATCACCAGCATCACTATCATCAGCACCAACAACATCACCAGCACCAACAATATCACCAGCATCACTATCATCAGCAACAACAACATCACCAGCATCACTATCATCAGCAACAACAACATCACCAGCATCACTATCATCAGCACCAACAACATCACCAGCATTAGCATCACTATCATCAGCACCAACAACATCATCAGCACCAACAACATCACCAGCATCAGCATCACTATCAGCACCAACAACATCACCAGCATCAGCATCACTATCAGCACCAACAACATCACCAGCATCACTATCATCAGCACCAACATCACCAGCATCAGCATCACTATCAGCACCAACAACATCACCAGCATCACTATCATCAGCACCAACAACATCACCAGCATCAGCATCACTATCATCAGCACCAACAACATCACCAGCATCAGCATCACTATCAGCACCAACAACATCACCAGCATCACTATCATCAGCACCAACAACATCACCAGCATCACTATCATCAGCAACAACAACATCACCAGCATCACTATCATCAGCAACAACAACATCACCAGCATCACTATCATCAGCACCAACAACATCACCAGCATTAGCATCACTATCATCAACACCAACAACATCATCAGCACCAACAACATCACCAGCATCAGCATCACTATCAGCACCAACAACATCACCAGCATCAGCATCACTATCAGCACCAACAACATCACCAGCATCACTATCATCAGCACCAACAACATCACCAGCATCAGCATCACTATCAGCACCAACAACATCACCAGCATCACTATCATCAGCACCAACAACATCACCAGCATCAGCATCACTATCAGCAGCACCAACAACATCACCAGCATCAGCATCACTATCAGCACCAACAACATCACCAGCATTAGCATCACTATCAGCACCAACAACATCACCAGCATTAGCATCACTATCATCAGCACCAACAACATCACCAGCATCACTATCAGCACCAACAACATCACCAGCATCACTATCATCAGCAACAACATCACCAGCATCACTATCATCAGCACCAACAACATCACCAGCATCACTATCATCAGCAACAACAACATCACCAGCATCACTATCATCAGCACCAACAACATCGTCAGCATTAGCATCACTATCATCAGCACCAACAACATCATCAGCACCAACAACATCACCAGCATCACTATCATCAGCACCAACAACATCACCAGCATCAGCATCACTATCAGCACCAACAACATCACCAGCATCAGCAGCACTATCATCAGCACCAACAACATCACCAGCATCAGCATCACTATCATCAGCACCAACAACATCACCAGCATCACTATCATCAGCACCAACAACATCACCAGCATCACTATCATCAGCACCAACAACATCACCAGCATCACTATCATCAGCACCAACAACATCACCAGCATCACTATCATCAGCACCAACAACATCACCAGCACCAACAACATCACCAGCATCACTATCATCAGCAACAACAACATCACCAGCATCACTATCATCAGCAACAACAACATCACCAGCATCACTATCATCAGCACCAACATCACCATCATCACTATCATCATCATCAGCACCAACAACATCATCAGCACCAACAACATCACCAGCATCAGCATCACTATCAGCACCAACAACATCACCAGCATCAGCATCACTATCAGCACCAACAACATCACCAGCATCACTATCATCAGCACCAACAACATCACCAGCATCAGCATCACTATCAGCACCAACAACATCACCAGCATCACTATCATCAGCACCAACAACATCATCAGCATCAGCACCAACAACATCACCAGCATCACTATCATCAGCACCAACAACATCACCAGCATCACTATCATCATCACCATCATCAACAGCACCAACAACATCACCAGCATCACTATCATCATCACCATCATCAACAGCACCAACAACATCACCAGCATCACTATCATCAGCACCAACAACATCACCAGCATCACTATCATCAGCACCATCATCAACAGCACCAAACAACTCACCCAGCATCAATATTCATCGAGCACCATTCATCAAACAGCACCCAACAACATCACCAGCATCTCTATCATCAGCACCAACAACATCACCAGCATCACTATCATCATCATCATCATCAACAGCACCAACAACATCACCAGCATCACTATCATCAGCACCAACAACATCACCAGCATCACTATCATCATCACCATCATCAACAGCACCAACAACATCACCAGCATCACTATCATCAGCACCAACAACATCACCAGCATCACTATCATCAACAGCACCAACAACATCACCAGCATCACTATCATCAGCACCATTATCAACAGCACCAACAACATCACCAGCATCAGCATCACTATCATCATCACCATCAGCAGCAGCACCAACATCAACATCAGCATCATCATCAGTATCACTGTCATCAGCACTAGCAACATCAGCACCAACAACATCATCATCAGCACCACTATCATCAGCACCATTATCAACAGCACCAACAACATCACCAGCATTAGCATCACTATCATCAGCACCATCATCAACAGCACCAACAACATTACCAGCATGACTATCATCATCACCATCAGCAGCAGCACCAGCATCACTATCATCATCAGCACCAACAACATC
This sequence comes from Phyllomedusa bahiana, assembly GCA_025379985.1. NCBI lineage: Eukaryota > Metazoa > Chordata > Amphibia > Anura > Hylidae > Phyllomedusa > Phyllomedusa bahiana. The sequence continues at coordinate 16,480 of JAODAL010044253.1, forward strand.
ACCATCATCAGCATCACTATCATCATCACCATCATCAGCAGCACCAACATCACCAGCATCAGCATCACTATCATCAGCACCAACAACATCATCAGCATCACTATAATCAGCACCATCAGCGTCACTATCATCATCACCATCATTAACAGCACCAACAACATTACCAGCATCACTATCATCACCATCATTAACAGCATCAACAGCACCAACAACATTACCAGCATCACTATCATCACCATCAGCATCACTTTCATCATCACCATCATCATCAGCACCAACATCACCAGCATCAGCATCACTATCATCATCACCATCATCATCAGCACCAACAACATCACCGGTATCATCATCACTATCATCATTACCATCATCATCAGCACCAACAACATCATCAGCATCACTATCATAATCAACATCATCACTATCATCAGCACCAACAACATCACCAGCATCAGCATCACTATCATAATCAACATCATTACTATCATCAGCACCATCATCATCAGCACCAACAACATCATCAGCATCACTATCATCATCACCATCACCATCAGCACCAACAGCACCAGCATCAGCATCACTACCATCAGCACGAACTACATCATCATCACCAACAACATCACCATCATCAGCACCAACAACAACATCATCAGCATCACTATCATCACCATCAGCACCAACATCACCAGCATCATCATCACTATCAACATCACCATCCTTATTAGTACCAACAACATCACCAGCATCAGCATCACTATCATCAGCACCAACAACATCACCAGCATCACTATCATCAGCACCAACATCACCAGCATCAGCATCACTATCATCAGCACCAACAACATCACCAGCATCACTATCATCAGCACCAACAACATCACCAGCATCAGCATCACTATCATCAGCACCAACAACATCACCAGCATCACTATCATCAGCACCAACAACATCACCAGCATCACTATCATCAGCACCAACAACATCACCAGCATCACTATCATCAGTACCAACAGCATCACCATCACCAGCATCACTATCATCAGTACCAACAACATCATCAGCATCACTATCATCAGTACCAACAACATCATCAGCATCACTATCATCATCATCAGCACCAACATCACCAGCATCATCATCAGTATCATCATCACCATCCCTATTAGTACCAACATTATCACCAGCATCAGCATCACTATCATCAGCACCAACAACACCAGCATCATCATCACTATCAACATCACCATCCTTATTAGTACCAACAACATCACCAGCATCAGCATCACTATCAACATCCCCATCCTTATTAGTACCAACAACATCACCATCATCACTATCATCATCATCAGCACCAACATCACCAGCATCATCATCACTATCAACATCACCATCCTTATTAGTACCAACAACATCACCAGCATCAGCATCACTATCATCAGCACCAACAACATCACCAGCATCACTATCATCAGCACCAACATCACCAGCATCAGCATCACTATCATCAGCACCAACAACATCACCAGCATCAGCATCACTATCATCAGCACCAACAACATCACCAGCATCACTATCATCAGCACCAACAACATCACCAGCATCAGCATCACTATCATCAGCACCAACAACATCACCAGCATCAGCATCACTATCAGCACCAACAACATCACCAGCATCACTATCATCAGCACCAACAACATCACCAGCATCAGCATCACTATCAGCACCAACAACATCACCAGCAAATACTATCATCTCAGCACCTAACAGCATCACCAGCATCAGCATCACTATCATCATCACCACCATCAGCACCAACAACATCACCAGCATCAGCATCACTATCATCAGCACCAACATCACCAGCATCAGCATCACTATCATCAGCACCAACAACATCACCAGCATCACTATCATCAGCACCAACATCACCAGCATCAGCATCACTATCATCAGCACCAACAACATCACCAGCACCAACAACATCACCAGCATCAGCATCACTATCATCAGCACCAACAACATCACCATCCTTATTAGTACCAACAACATCACCAGCATCACTATCATCAGCACCAACAACATCACCAGCATCAGCATCACTATCAGTACCTACAACATCACCAGCATCACTATCATCAGCACCAAAAACATCACCAGCATCACTATCATCAGCACCAACAACATCACCAGCACCAACAACATCACCAGCATCAGCATCACTATCAGCATCAACAACATCACCATCACCAGCATCACTATCATCAGCACCAACAACATCACCAGCATCATCATCAGTATCATCATCACCATCCTTATTAGTACCAACATTATCACCAGCATCAGCATCACTATCATCAGCACCAACAACATCAGCACCAACATCACCAGCATCAGCATCACTATCATCAGCACCAACAACATCACCAGCATCAGCATCACTATCATCAGCACCAACAACATCACCAGCATCAGCATCACTATCAGCACCAACAACATCACCAGCATCACTATCATCAGCACCAACAACATCACCAGCATCAGCATCACTATCAGCACCAACAACATCACCAGCATCACTATCATCAGCACCAACAACATCACCAGCATCACTATCATCAGCATCAGCATCACTATCATCAGCACCAACAACATCACCAGCATCACTATCATCAGCACCAACATCACCAGCATCAGCATCACTATCATCAGCACCAACAACATCACCAGCATCAGCATCACTATCAGCACCAACAACATCACCAGCATCACTATCATCAGCACCAACAACATCACCAGCATCAGCATCACTATCAGTACCAACAACATCACCAGCATCACTATCATCAGCACCAACAACATCATCAGCATCACTATCAGTACCAACAACATCACCAGCATCACTATCATCAGCACCAACAACATCACCAGCATCACTATCAGTACCAACAACATCAACATCACCAGCATCACTATCATCAGTACCAACAACATCATCAGCATCACTATCATCAGTACCAACAACATCATCAGCATCACTATCATCAGCACCAACAACATCATCAGCATCAGCATCAGTATCATCATCACCATCCTTATTAGTACCAACATTATCACCAGCATCAGCATCACTATCATCAGCACCAACAACATCACCAGCATCATCATCAGTATCATCATCATCATCCTTATTAGTACCAACATTATCACCAGCATCAGCATCACTATCATCAGCACCAACAACACCAGCATCATCATCACTATCAACATCACCATCCTTATTAGTACCAACAACATCACCATCATCAGCATCACTATCATCAGCACCAACAACATCACCAGCATCATCATCAGTATCATCATCACCATCCTTATTAGTACCAACATTATCACCAGCATCAGCATCACTATCATCAGCACCAACAACACCAGCATCATCATCACTATCAACATCACCATCCTTATTAGTACCAACAACATCACCATCATCAGCATCACTATCATCAGCACCAACAACATCACCAGCATCAGCATCACTATCATCAGCACCAACAACATCACCAGCATCACTATCATCAGCACCAACAACATCACCAGCATCAGCATCACTATCAGCACCAACAACATCACCATCACCAGCGTCACTATCATCAGTAACAACAACATCATCAGCATCACTATCATCATCATCAGCACCAACATCACCAGCATCATCATCAGTATCATCATCACCATCCTTATTAGTACAAACATTATCACCAGCATCAGCATCACTATCATCAGCACCAACAACACCAGCATCATCATCACTATCAACATCACCATCCTTATTAGTACCAACAACATCACCAGCATTAGCATCATTATCATCAGCACCAACAACATCACCAGCATCACTATCATCAGCACCAACAACATCACCAGCATCACTATCATCAGCACCAACAACATCACCAGCATCAGCATCACTATCATCAGCACCAACAACATCACCAGCATCAGCATCACTATCATCAGCACCAACAACATCACCAGCACCAACAACATCACCAGCATCAGCATCACTATCAGCATCAACAACATCACCATCACCAGCATCACTATCATCAGCACCAACAACATCACCAGCATCATCATCAGTATCATCATCACCATCCTTATTAGTACCAACATTATCACCAGCATCAGCATCACTATCATCAGCACCAACAACACCAGCATCATCATCACTATCATCAGCACCAACAACATCACCAGCATCACTATCATCATCACCAATGTCACCAGCATCAGTCAGCGACATCTCTCCCACAGACTTCTCCACCTCACAGGTTACAAGAGCTCTGCTTCCTGTCAGTAAATGGAATCTGATGTTGATCGGTGCATACGTCACAGTCAGTATATATCAATGTATACAGTACAGTCAGTATATATCATGTATACATCACAGTCAGTATATATCAGTGTATAAAGTACAGCCAGTATATATCATGTATACATCACAGTCAGTATATATCAGTGTATACAGTACAGTCAGTATATATCATGTATACATCACAGTCAGTTTATATCACTGTATAAAGTCCAGTCAGTATATATCATGTATACATCACAGTCAGTATATATCAGTGTATAAAGTCCAGTCAGTATTTATCATGTATACATCACAGTCAGTATATATCAGTGTATACATCACAGTCAGTATATATCACTGTATATAGTACAGTCAGTATATATCATGTATACATCACAGTCAGTATATATCACTGTATACAGTACAGTCAGTATATATCAGTGTATACAGTGTATCTCAGTATATATCAGTGTATACAGTACAGTCAGTATATATTAGTGTATACAGTACAGTCTCAGTATATATTGCTGTATACAGTGTAGTCTCAGTATATAACGGTGTATACAGTACAGTCATAGTATATATCAGTGTATACAGTGTAGTCCCAGTATATATCAGTGTATACAGTACAGTCATAGTATATATCAGTGTATACAGTACAGTCAGTAAATATCATGTATATATCACAGTCAGTATATATCACTGTATATAGTACAGTCAGTATATATCATGTATACATCACTGTCAGTATATATCAGTGTATACAGTACAGTCAGTATATATCAGTGTATACAGTGTAGTCTCAGTATATATCAGTGTATACAGTACAGTCAGTATATATCAGTGTATACAGTGTAGTCTCAGTATATATCGGTGTATACAGTGTAGTCAGTATATATCAGTGTATACAGTACAGTCTCAGTATATATCGGTGTATACAGTACAGTCAGTATATATCAGTGTATACAGTGTAGTCTCAGTATATATTGGTGTATACAGTACAGTCAGTATATATGAGTGTATACAGTACAGTCAGTATATATCGGTGTATACAGTGTAGTCTCAGTATATATCAGTGTATACAGTACAGTCAGTATATATCGGTGTATACAGTGTAGTCTCAGTATATATCAGTGTATATAGTACAGTCTTAGTATATATTGGTGTATATAGTGTAGTCTCAGTATTTTTCAGTGTATACAGTACAGTCAGTATATATCAGTGTAAACAGTGTAGTCTCAGTAACGATCGGTGTATACAGTGTAGTCAGTATATATCAGTGTATACAGTACAGTCTCAGTATATATCAGTGTATATAGTGTAGTCTCAGTATATTTCAGTGTATACAGTACAGTCAGTATATATCAGTGTATACAGTACAGTCTCAGTATATATCAGTGTATACAGTGTAGTCAGTATATATCATGTATACAGTACAGTCTCAGTATATATCATGTATACAGTGTAGTCTCAGTATATATCATTTATACAGTACAGTCTCAGTATATATATTAGTGTATACAGTATAATCAGTATATATCGGTGCATACAGTACAGTCAGTATATACTGGTGTATACAGTGCAGTCTCAGTATATATCGGTGTATACAGTATAATCAGTATATATCAGTGTATACAGTGTAGTCTCAGTATATATCGGTGTATACAGTACAGTCAGTATATATCGTGTATACAGTGTAGTCTCAGTATATATTGGTGTATACAGTACAGTCAGTATATATCAGTGTATACAGTGTAGTCTCAGTAACTATCGGTTTATACAGTGTAGTCAGTATATATCAGTGTATACAGTACAGTCAGTATATATTGGTGTATACAGTACAGTCTCAGTATATATCAGTGTATATCAGTGTATATCAGTATATATCAGTGTATATAGTACAGTCAGTATATATCATGTATACATTACAGTCTCAGTATATTAGTGTATACAGTATAATCAGTATATATCGGTGTATACAGTACAGACAGTATATACTGGTGTATACACTGCAGTCTCAGTATATATCGGTGTATACAGTGTAGTCTCAGTATATATAGCTGTATACAGTGCAGTCAATATATATCGGTGTATACAGTGTAGTCTCAGTATGTCTTGCTGTATACAGTACAGTCAGTATATATCGGTGTGTACAGTGTAGTCTCAGTATATATCAGTGTATACAGTACAATCAGTATATATCGGTGTATACAGTGAAGTCAGTATATATCGGTGTATACAGTGTAGTCTCAGTATATATTGCTGTATACAGTACAGTCAGTTTATATCTGTGTATACAGTGAAGTCAGTATATATCGGTGTGTACAGTGTAGTCTCAGTATATATCAGTGTATACAGTACAAACAGTATATATCGGTGTATACAGTGATCAGTATTTTATCGGTTTTATACGTGTAGTCTCAGTATATATTGCTGTATACAGTACAGTCAGTTTATATCTGTGTATACAGTGAAGTCAGTATATATCGGTGTGTACAGTGTAGTCTCAGTATATATCAGTGTATACAGTACAATCAGTATATATCGGTGTATACAGTACAGTCTCAGTATATATCAGTGTATACAGTACAGTCAGTATATATCGGTGTATACAGTGTAGTCTCAGTATATATCGTGTATACAGTACAATCAGTATATATCGGTGTTTACAGTGTAGTCTCAGTATATTTCAGTGTATACAGTACAGTCAGTATATATCGGTGTATACAGTGAAGTCTCAGTATATATCAGTGTATACAGTACAATCAGTATATATCGGTGTATACAGTACAGTCTCAGTTTTATATCAGTGTATACAGTACAGTCCCGTATATTATCGGTGTATACAGTGTAGTCTTTAGTATATATCGTGTATACAGGGACATCAGTTTATCGGTGTTTACAGTGTAGTCCCAGTATATATCGGTGTATACAGTGCATTCTCAGTATTTATCGGTGTATACAACGCAGTCTCAGTATATATCAGTGTATACAATGCAGTCTCAGTATATATTGGTGTATACAGTGTAGTCTCAGTATATATCATTGTATACAGTACAGTCAGTATATATCGCTGTATACAGTGTATAGTCTCAATATATATCAGTGTATACAGTACAGACAGTATATATCGTGTATGCAGTCGTTTAGTATATATCAGGTGTAACAGTACAGTCAGTATATATCAGTGTATATCAGTATATATCAGTGTATACAGTACTGTCAGTAAATATTAGTGTATACAATGTAGTCAGTATATATCAGTGTATACAGTACAGTCTCAGTATATATCAGTGTGTACAGTATAATCAGGATATATCAGTGTATGCAGTACAATCAGTATATATCGGTGTATACAGTGTAGTCTCTGTATATATCGGTGTATACAGTTATATTTATTGTATACTTTTCAGTCAGTATATTTTGTGTTATCAGTGCGTTCAGTATATATTTGGGATAAACATTGTAGTCCCAGTATATATTGGTGTATACAGTACAGACAGTATATATCGGTGTATACAGTGCAGTCTCAGTATATATCGGTGTATACAGTGTAGTCCCATTATATATTGGTGTATACAGTGCAGTCCCAGTATATATCATTGTATACAGTACAGTCAGTATATAACAGTGTATAAAGTATATCTCATTGTATACAGTACAGTCAGTATATTTCAGTGTATACAGTGCAGTCTCAGTATATATCGGTGTACACAGTGTAGTCCCAGTATATATTGGTGTATACAGTACATACAGTATGTATCGGTGTATACAGTGCAGTCTCAGTATATATCAGTGTATACAGTGTAGTCCCATGATATATTGGTGTATACAGTGCAGTCCCAGCATATATCATTGTATACAGTACCGTCGGTATATATCAGTGTATACAGTATATATCATTGTATACAGTACAGTCAGTATATTTCAGTGTATACAGTGCAGTCTCAGTATATATAGTTGAATAACGTACAGTCAGTATATATTGGTGTATACAGTACAGTCAGTATATATCAGTGTATACAGTGTAGTCTCTGCATATATCGGTGTATACAGTACAGTCAGTATGTATCAGTGTATAGTGTAGTCAGTATATATCAGTGTATACAGTGCAGTCAGTATGTATCAGTGCATACAGTGTAGTCTCAGTATATATCATTGTATACAGTACAGTCAGTATATGTCAGTGTGTACAGTACAGTCTCATTATATATCGGTGTATACAGTGTAGTCAGTATATATCATTGTATACAGTGCAGTCTCAGTATATATCATTGTATACAGTACAGTCAGTATATATCAGTGTATACAGTATATATCATTTTATACAGTACAGTCAGTATATATATCAGTGTATACAGTGCAGTCTCAGTATATATCGGTGTATACAGTGTAGTCAGTATATATCAGTGTATACAGTGCAGTCTCAGTATATGTCGGTGTATACAGTGCAGTCTCATTATATATCGGTGTATACAGTGTAGTCAGTATATATCATTGTATACAGTGCAGTCTCATTATATATCATTGTATACAGTGCAGTCTCATTATATATCGGTGTATACAGTGTAGTCAGTATATATCATTGTATACAGTGCAGTCTCATTATATATCATTGTATACAGTGCAGTCTCATTATATATCGGTGTATACAGTGTAGTCATTATATATCATTGTATACAGTGTAGTCAGTATATATCATTGTATACAGTGCAGTCTCATTTATTATATCGGTGTATACAGTGTAGTCAGTATATATCATTGTATACAGTGCAGTCTCATTATATATCATTGTATACAGTGCAGTCTCATTATATATCGGTGTATACAGTGTAGTCAGTATATATCATTGTATACAGTGCAGTCTCATTATATATCATTGTATACAGTGCAGTCTCATTATATATCGGTGTATACAGTGTAGTCATTATATATCATTGTATACAGTGCAGTCTCAGTATATATCATTGTATACAGTGCAGTCTCATTATATATCGGTGTATACAGTGTAGTCAGTATATATCATTGTATACAGTGCAGTCTCATTATATATCATTGTATACAGTGCAGTCTCATTATATATCGGTGTATACAGTGTAGTCAGTATATATCATTGTATACAGTGCAGTCTCATTATATATCATTGTATACAGTGCAGTCTCATTATATATCGGTGTATACAGTGTAGTCATTATATATCATTGTATACAGTGCAGTCTCATTATATATCATTGTATACAGTGCAGTCTCATTATATATCGGTGTATACAGTGTAGTCAGTATATATCATTGTATACAGTGCAGTCTCATTATATATCATTGTATACAGTGCAGTCTCATTATATATCGGTGTATACAGTGTAGTCAGTATATATCATTGTATACAGTGCAGTCTCATTATATATCATTGTATACAGTGCAGTCTCATTATATATCGGTGTATACAGTGTAGTCTCATTATATATCATTGTATACAGTGCAGTCTCAGTATATATCATTGTATACAGTGCAGTCTCTGTGTCGCCCTCGCCCCGGGCTGTTTTGCACAGAGCTCTCTTCTGTTCCCCGGGGACACTTTGTCTTTCTGGGCAGTGGATGACGGAGACCGGACAATGGCCGCTTTTTTCTGATGTGATTTTGCCGACTTCATAACTGGATGGAAAACAAGGACCCTCAGATGTCGGAGTCGCCGGAGTCAAGGGCCCCTCACACATTAACTGTCTGAGCGCTGGGACGTCCACTCTCCGGCCTGACCGCGACAAAGTCAGAGAGAAGGGAAGACGTCGTCAGCGTTATCATCAGGGAGAGTGACCACCGGGCCTGAGGGAGAGAGATAGAGTGACCACCGGGCCTGAGAGAGAGTGAGAAACAGAGTGACCACCGGGCATGAGAGAGAGTGAGAGAGAGAGTGAGAACCGGGCATGAGAGAGAGTGACCACCGGGGAGGAGTAGCCACCATACAAGAGAGAGTGGCTACCAGGCACGAGAGAGAGTGACCACCAGAAAAGAAGAGTGACCACCGGGCATGAGAGAGAGTGACCACCGGGCCTGAGAGAGACTGACCACCGGGCCTGAGAGAGAGTGAGAGAGAGAGTGACCACCGGGCCTGAGAGAGAGTGACCACCGGGCCTGAGAGAGAGTGAGAGAGAGAGTGACCACCGGCAGGAGAGAGAGTGACCACTGGGCCTGAGATGAGTAGCCACCATACAAGAGAGAGTGGCTACCAGGCACGAGAGAGAGTGACCACCAGACAAGAAGAGTGACCACCGGGCATGAGAGAGAGTGACCACCGGGCCTGAGAGAGACTGACCACCGGGCCTGAGAGAGAGTGAGAGAGAGAGTGACCACCGGGCCTGAGAGAGAGTGACCACCGGGCCTGAGAGAGAGTGAGAGAGAGAGTGACCACCAGGCATGAGAGAGAGTGACCACCGGGCATGAGAGAGAGTGAGAAAGAGAGTGACCACCGGGCATGAGAGAGAGTGACCACAGGGCATGAGAGAGAGAGAGAGAGAGAGAGAGAGAGTGACCACCGGGCATGAGAGAGAGAGTGACCACAGGGCCTGATAGAGAGTGAGAGCGAGAGTGACCACCTGGCATGAGAGAGAGTGAGAAAGAGAGTGACCACCGGGCATGAGAGAGAGTGACCACAGGGCATGAGAGAGAGAGAAAGACCACCGGGCCTGAGAGAGACTGACCACCAGGCATGAGAGAGACTGACCACCAGGCATGAGAGAGAGTGAGAGAGAGAATGACCACCGGGCCTGAGAGAGAGTGACCACCGGTCCTGAGAGAGAGTGAGAGAGAGAGTGACCACCGGGCCTGAGAGAGACTGACCACCGGGCATGAGAGAGAGAGTGACCGCCAGGCATGAGAGAGAGAGTGACCGCCAGGCATGAGAGAGAGAGTGACCGCCAGGCATATGAGAGAGAGTGACCGCCAGGCATATGAGAGTGACCGCCGGGCATATGAGAGTGACCACCAGGCATATGAGAGAGAGTGACCACCGGGCATGAGAGAGAGTGACCACCGGGCATGAGAGAGAGTGACCACCGGGTATGAGTAGCCACCATAAAAGAGAGAGTGGCTACGAGGCACGAGAGAGAGTGACCACCAGAAAAGAAGAGTGACCACCGGGAATGAGAGAGAGTGACCACCGGGAATGAGAGAGAGTGACCACCGGGCATGAGAGAGAGTGACCACCGGGCATGAGAGAGAGAGTGACCACCGGGCATGAGAGAGAGTGACCACCGGGCATGAGAGAGAGTGGCCACCGGGCCTGAGAGAGAGTGACCACCGGGCATGAGAGAGAGTGGCCACCGGGCCTGAGAGAGAGTGACCGCCGGGCATGAGAGAGAGTGGCCACCGGGCCTGAGAGAGAGTGACCACCGGGCATGAGAGAGAGTGAGAGAGAGAGTGACCACCGGGCATGAGAGAGAGTGACCACCGGGCATGAGAGAGAGTGACCACCGGGCCTGAGAGAGAGTGACCACCGGGCATGAGAGAGAGTGACCACCAGAAAAGAAGAGTGACCACCGGGCATGAGAGAGAGTGACCACCGGGCATGAGAGAGAGTGAGAAAGAGAGTTACCACCGGGCCTGAGAGAGAGTGACCACCGGGCATGAGAGAGAGTGACCACCGGGTATGAGTAGCCACCATACAAGAGAGAGTGGCTACCAGGCACGAGAGAGAGTGACCACCAGAAAAGAAGAGTGACCACCGGGCATGAGAGAGAGTGACCACCGGGCATGAGAGAGAGTGGTCCCACATGAGAGAGAGTGACCACCGGGTATGAGTAGCCACCATAAAAGAGAGAGTGGCTACGAGGCACGAGAGAGAGTGACCACCAGAAAAGAAGAGTGACCACCGGGCATGAGAGAGAGTGACCACCGGGCATGAGAGAGAGTGACCACCGGGAATGAGAGAGAGTGAGACAGAGAGTGACCACCGGGCATGAGAGAGAGTGACCACCGGGCATGAGAGAGAGTGAGAAAGAGAGTGACCACCAGGCATGAGAGAGAGTGACCACCGGGCATGAGAGAGAGTGAGAGAGAGAGTGACCACCGGGCATGAGAGAGAGTGACCACCGGGCATGAGTAGCCACCATACAAGAGAGAGTGGCTACCAGAAAAGAAGAGTGACCACCGGGCATGAGAGAGAGTGACCACCGGGCATGAGTAGCCACCATACAAGAGAGAGTGGCTACCAGAAAAGAAGAGTGACCACCGGGCATGAGAGAGAGTGACCACCGGGCATGAGAGAGAGTGACCACCGGGCATGAGAGAGAGTGACCACCGGGCATGAGAGAGAGAGTGACCGCTGGGTATGAGTAGCCACCATTCAAGAGAGAGTGACCACCAGAAAAGAAGAGTGACCACTGGGCATGAGAGAGAGAGTGACCACCAGGCATGAGAGAGAGAGTGACCACCGGGCATGAGAGAGAGAGACCACCGGGCCTGAGAGAGAGTGACCACCGGGCATGAGAGAGAGAGTGACCACTGGGCCTGAGAGAGAGTGAGAGAGAGAGTGACCACCGGGCCTGAGAGAGAGTGACCACCGGGCCTGAGAGAGAGTGACCACCGGGCATGAGAGAGAGTGACCACCGGGCATGAGAGAGAGTGACCACCGGGTATGAGAAGCCACCAGAAAAGAGAGAGAGGCTACGAGGCACGAGAGAGAGTGACCACCAGAAAAGAAGAGTGACCACCGGGCATGAGAGAGAGTGACCACCGGGCATGAGAGAGAGTGACCACCTGTCCTGAGAGAGAGTGAGAGAGAGAGTGACCACCGGGCATGAGAGAGAGTGACCACCGGGCATGAGAGAGAGTGACCACCGGGTATGAGAGAGAGTGACCACCGGGCATGAGAGAGAGTGACCACCGGGCATGAGAGAGAGAGTGACCGCCGGGTATGAGTAGCCACCATACAAGAGAGAGTGACCACCAGAAAAGAAGAGTGACCACCGGGCATGAGAGAGAGAGTGACCACTGGGCATATGAGAGAGAGTGACCACCAGGCATATGAGAGAGAGTGACCACTGGGCATATGAGAGAGAGTGACCACCAGGCATATGAGAGAGAGTGACCACCGGGCATATGAGAGAGAGTGGCCACTGGGCATATGAGAGAGAGTGGCCACTGGGCATATGAGAGAGAGTGGCCACTGGGCATATGAGAGAGAGTGACCACCGGGCATATAAGAGAGAGTGACCACCAGGCATATGAGAAAGAGTGACCACCAAGCATGAGTACCCACCATACAAAAGAGGGTGAACACAAAACAAGAGAGAGTGACCAACACATGAGAGTGACCAGCACAGAGATGTGAGCACCAGGCATGAGAGAGTGACCACCAGAGAAGAGAGCACCAGACAAGAGAGTGCGAGCACCTTGCGAGAGCTAGCGACCACTGAATGAGAAAGCGACTACCAGATAAGATAGAGCAGCCACTGCATAAGACAGTGACCACCCTAACACTACCAACAGTGAGACATGCACAACATAGTGACCACTGTACGAGGGACCTCCAGACAGGAGAGAGTGACCACCAGAGAAGTGAGCACCAGGCATGAGAGAGGTAGCCAGACGAGAGCTAGTGACCACTGCATGAGAAAGCAGCTACTAGACAAGAGAGAGCAGTCACTGCATAAGAGAGTGACCACCAGACAACAGAGAGTGGTCACCCTAACAGAGCAACTCTACCAACAGTGAGACATGATATAATATAAACAAACAATGGTGTCCAGCAACACAACCTCTCACCAAATTTCTTAAAAACGGATGATTGCTTGCAGCTTTATTATATATTCCAAAAATACATGTTCAAAAGGTGCCAATGCACTACATGTTAGTGTTCAAAAAAGTCTACGCGTTTCGGGAGACTAAGAAACGCTCCCTTACTCATGACATAACATGTTCAACCGACTATCTCCTTATATCTCATAAGGTCACATGACCCACATCAGGTGTACCAAGACACCAATTAAAAGTTATAAAAAAAACCTGTTGATTTAATAAAACAAAATACACATAACTGGAATGCACAATTCTCTAATAGTGGAACTTAATGTCATTTCTTTTTTTTTTTTTAATTGTTTTTATTAACATTAATCCTTGACTCATACAAAATGAAAGCAGTAATTACAAATAGTATCATAAAATCTTTCCATTACAAATATTATATTAAAAATACAATGTAATCATTTAGCCAAGGACAATGTTATTTTCTTTTTTTTTGTTATTACTAGTTTACAACAAAAAACATAGTAAACATTACACAGTCTTTTATATGTTAAGTTGCAATTTCATTACAGCTCAATTGCGATTGTGCAGGAAAAACATTAAATCAAACCCAATTAACTTCTAAAGCTGCGGTGTGTCTCATCTCCCTTTTTTTTATTTTTTTTATAACATTAGCTCAGGTGCGCGACTCCCCCCTTCCCCGCCAGTGCATGTAACGGGCGCATTCGCTCCCGCAGGCCACTATAATACCCTTTCAGTAACTATAATTTCGCATCATCTACAAGCATTGGATCAGCACCCGCCAGTTGCCTACCCTGGTACCATAAGGTTGGCCCAAAACAGCGCTTTATATTACCCTTAATATCTGTCGGCAATGTGTTTATATATTCTTCCCATAACTCAAAAATCGTCCTCACCCTTTTTACTTTCTGCAAGGCGGCCTCTACCCAATCCATGCGCATTAGAAAATCAAGTTTATTTTTAAATAAATCCAGAGTGGGACCCACGGGCTGAAGCCATACCTGCAAGATAGCTTTGCGTGCTGCCGCTGCGTGCTGCCGCTGCCGCTGCCACAACGTGTAGTATCCTTTTTACCCGCCTGGTCATGTCTTGTCCCTCTCGTTTCGCAGTACCGAACAGTGCCCATGAAGAACTAGCAACAAAGGACACATTTAGGGATCGGTGCATGTACTCTGTTACATGAAGCCAAAACTCCCGTATTAAGGGGCAGTCCCATAGACAATGATATAGATCCGCTGCTGGCGATCCACATTTGAAGCAGTTATCATTTTGGAGCCTGCCCATACGATGGCCCCTAATCGGTGTAAGATAGGCATTGTGCGCCACCTTCATAAACATCTCAACGTACCTAGCAGCCGGTAGAAACGTATAAGTGTCAGCCCGTGCCTCTAGTATCGTAGCTGGGGAGATGTCAGCGTCTCTTTCCTGCCATCTAGCTAGGCCAAAGCGTGTTCCGTCATAGCCTAGGTCCTCCAAAAGATACTTATAGGCGACCGACAGCTGTGCTTGTCTAGTGGGGGGGGGTTTAAGAACACACGTTCAAAACTCGTGTCCCAGTCTTCATGTTGTAGGTGTCGCTTCACCCCTGATATATAGCTAGATACCTGCAGGTAATTGAAGAACGGAATCGGGGGTATAGGGTAGAGGCTTTGCAGTTCTGAGATAGAATATATCTGTTTAGTGTTGGGATGCACTAATTGTTTCACTTGGTGTACGCCTAGTCTGTGCCATAATCTAAAAGTGTTTTGTGCCTTCCCTCCCTGGAAGCTGGGGTTACGTATGAGAGATAAAAATGGAGAATAATCCGGGTTCATATTATTATTATAAAATATATATAATATATATATTATATATTATATATTATTATTAAATATTATATATTATATATAATTATATATACATATATATATATATAATATATATAATATATATATAATTAATATATAAAAAATATATATTATTATAATATATATATATATATATATATATATATATATATATATATATAATATATTAATTGTTGCACAACCAATGTAGTATATCTAATTTCATGTGCCCTGCAGTATGTGGGGAGCACAACGAATAGTCTTAAAACACGTATACGTCGACATATTTCAGATACGCGCAGAGATCTCACTAGTGGCAGGTCAGCAGCTACGAAGCATTTTGTGGAATTCCATGCAGGTAGTC
The DNA here is from genome assembly GCA_025379985.1 of Phyllomedusa bahiana. Classification (NCBI taxonomy): domain Eukaryota; kingdom Metazoa; phylum Chordata; class Amphibia; order Anura; family Hylidae; genus Phyllomedusa; species Phyllomedusa bahiana. The sequence goes on from JAODAL010044253.1 coordinate 32,783, forward strand.
TCAATTCCTTTGAATGCAATGGGATAGAAGCAGTGAAAAAAACACAGAGAGGGGGAAATATTGGCAAAAAGGTTTTTTTTTTTTTATTATTTGGTAATAGTCTTTATTCACCTCTGTCTACATGTTTGAAGCTTATTACTGTGGCCCCTTTAAGTTGCACACCTGGAAATAGCGCTCAGAGCAGGAGATGTTTTTCATTAGTTGATATTTGTCTTCCATTTTCTGTACCAAAAAAGATGTATTTTCCTGGATTTCCTTCATGTTTTGACCCCTGATCTC